>JANRMT010062814.1:5672103-5684195 GCA_026402145.1 Polypterus bichir lapradei
TTTCTGTTGACCTCACTTCGGGTTCCTTCTGATGACCTCACTTCCAGTGCCTGCTGATGACCTCACTTCTGGCCCCTTCTGTTGACTTCACTCCGGCCTGTTCTCATGACCTCATGTCTGGCCCTTTCGATGATCTCGCACAACTTCTTGCCCATCAACATGCCCTTCTATAAAACCAACCAATTTACTCCCTCAGTCTGTCCAAAAATTGACCAAGGATCAGTCTCTTGAGATTACTCTTTGTTAATGTACGGTTGGGGGAATCCCCAAAAGTTTATCTTGTTTTTTTGTGCTTTATTGGCACTGGTCACCTTTTCCTGCAATAGGGGGTCATATGTGGGATGTTGATGTAATGGAGGTGGAGGTCGTAGTGAGGAGAAGTGGAGAGAGGAGGTGAAAAGGAGATGAAGAGGAGAATCAAGGGAGTGGAAAAACTAACTCGATTACATGGTGCATTTGTTTCAGCTTTATACCGCTTATGGAGATCAGCAAGCTGTTTTGGGGGCCCACCTGGTCCAAACTGTACAGAACCCTAACTCATCGTGCAGTATGGTGTGTGCAGATCCACAAGCTGATACCCAGATATACAGCAGACAACGTCATCTGTCGCTCTTCTGTGATGAAGGCAATCGCCATGTCAGTGTGGGGGTTATATGTGTGATTGTTGGTGGTCCACCAGGTCGAGCTTCGTCGGTTCCACTCGTTCTTCTCGATTTAAACCTTTCAATCTATTCATAAAGTTGCTGTTTTCATTTCCATACCGAGCCAACATCTTTTGATGAATTTCCACAGGTTTCACTCCCTCTGCCCAAGGAAATCTCATTACGGCACAATGTTCATCAACGGTGTAATCCTGTAAAGAAGCATCCATGTTCATCTGACGTTCAGCTAGAAAAATGGCAGAGTGCTGCACTGTGCCCACTCAAACTACCCATAAGCCATTGCAAACGTGTTGTTGGCTTCTATCCATCCATAATCAAATTTGATTTATTGCGATACATTGCAGCAGCATATTAAAGCCAGCACTGTAAAAAACAATTCAAGGGACCTCCAATCATCATTTGATCAAATGCATGCTATTAGGTTAAAAATTCAAGTTTGATGATTTTATTACATATTTTAATTTGAAAACATTATTTAATGTGTTGATGTGGAAGAATTATATTAGTACATACTTTAGCTTAGACTTGCAAGTAATCTAAACTCAAATTTCTTTTTTCATTTATTGAAAAACAAAATTTAAGTTTGTCTAGCCTAATCTAATGCTATGGCTACTTCATTTCTCTGCTTCATGAGTGTGAAACTCCTCTCACTTAACATGCTGTGACGAGATCGTAACGCCATACTGCACGTGAAAAAAAAACAGCTACGGTGAGTGACAGAACGGATATTTTAGTGAAACAGGAGCAATTTCAAGCTAATACAGTAAATATCATTTACTTATTTTGCATAGGCGGCACGGTGGCGCAGTGGGTAGCGCTGCTGCCTCGCAGTTCGGAGACCCTTAAGGGTTCGCTTCCCGGGTCCTCCCTGCATGGAGTTTGCATGTTCTTCCCGTGTCTGCGTGGGTTTCCTCCCACAGTCCAAAGACATGCAGGTTAGGTGTGTTGGCGATCCTAAATTGTCCCTAGTGTGTGTGTGCCCTGCGGTGGGCTGGTGCCCTGCCTGGGGTTTGTTTCCTGCCTTGCACCCTGTGTTGACTGGGATTGGCTCCAGCAGACATCTGTGACCCTGTAGTTAGGATATAGCGGGTTGGATGATGGATGGATGGATATTTTGCATAACAGGTTGAATAGCAAAAGTGAAATTTAATGCCATCCATCTTATTATATCTTCTCAACACGGCTGTTTTGTTCCAGCTGCTAATGATTTCTCACGTGCGTTTGTATGTTGGTTAAGGATTTTAGACACAATATTGCTTTACTGGATGTAAGCCTGATGGCATATTAAAAAGATACTTCATTAACTGTAATAATCTTTCTTTGACTTTACTTATTTTCCAGTTGTAAGGTTTAGAGTATACTCCGAAGCTGTAATGTAAAATGTTTTTGCATCTTGCAGTAGAAGTCAGGTTTGACATATTTGGCAATTGAATATTACATTGAGGCCTATATTCTTGCTGCTGTAGTATGGCTATTTGTTAGACAAAGTTTTTGAAAGATGAATGCAGTTTGTTTGTTTTACCTATTTTTTTATTGATTTAAATAATTTATTTTTACAAATGAAACTCATTTTATTTTATTTATTTTTATTATAATGATTTCTTTGTATCTATTTCTTCTTATCTGAATTATCTGAATCATTTATTTTTATAAATGCAGTTTATTTTATTTTATTTGTTTGCTATATTGGTTTATTTTTTACCTGTTTATTTTTTTATTCAAATTATTTATTTTTAAAAATGTAGTAGTTTTTTATTTCTTTATGCTTATTATATTGAATTATTTACATATTAATCACTTAGAAAGGATAGAACACAGACATTACATTTACTAAACAACAGCAAAAAGTAGGAACCAAAAATATTATTTATTTGATTTATTTATTTATGTGTTTTTTTTTAGTTAGTTAATATTTACATAATCTGCGGTGAGCTGGCGCCCTGCCTGTGGTTTGTTTCCTGCCTTGCGCCCTGTGTTGGCTAGGATTGGCTCCAGCAGACCCCTGTGACCCTGTAGTTAGGATATAGCGGGTTGGATAATGGATGGATGGATGGATGGATGGATGTATCTCATTTTAAATTGTCCAAAATGTATCCAGGACGAGATCCAACCTACCATCGAGCTCCAGCCTCACTGGACCACACGTTCTGGGCGAGAACCAAATCAACAACAGCACCACCATTTATTTGTAAAAAGAGAAAAAAAAATATATAAAAATAAAATTTCCCGGGTCCTCCCTCTGTGGAGTTTGCATGTTCTTCCCGTGTCTGCGTGGGTTTCCTCCCAAAGACAAGCAGGTTAGGTGGATTGGCGATTCTAAATTGGTCCTGGTGTGTGTACTTGGTGTGTGTGTGTGTGTGTGCCCTGTGGTGGGCTGGCGCCCTGCCTGGGGTTTGTTTCCTTCCTTGTGCCCTGTGTTGGCTGGGATTGGCTCCAGCAGACCCCCATGACCCTGTAGTAAAGAGATAATGAATGGATGGATGGATGGATGGATCTCATTTTAAATTGTCCAAAATGTATCCAGGACGAGATCCAACCTACCATCGAGCTCCAGCCTCACACGTTCTGGGCGAGCACCAAATCAACAACAGCACCACCATTTATTTGTAAAAAGAGAAAAAAATATATAAAAATAAAAAAAAAATATAAAAATAAAATTAGGGTGGCACGGTGGGTAACGCTGCTGCCTCCCAGTTAGGAGACCCGGGTTCACTTCCTGGGTCCTCCCTGTGTGGAGTTTGCATGTTCTTCCCGTGTCTGCATGGGTTTCCTCCCAAAGACAAGCAGGTTAGGTGGATTGGCGATTCTAAATTGGCCCTGGTGTGTGTGTGTGTGTATATGTGTGTGTGTACCCTGTGGTGGGCTGGCACCCTGCCCGGGGTTTGTTTCCTGTGTTGGCTGGGATTGGCTCCAGCAGCCCCCCTGTGACCCTGTAGTTAGGATATAACGGGTTGGATAATGGATGGATGAATGATGGCCAATGTCCTAAGAGACTGCTGCACATTCAACTGACGTAATGTATGGTGATGGCTTTTTGTAATCTAACCCACACACCGGGATAGTTTGTTTATGAGGTATGCAGAGCATAATGAAATAAAGATCTGATTGTCAATAGTTATTGATAACCCATCCATTCATCTGTCTGGCAGACCCACCTAATTTTGTCATAGTTGAAGTTAGGGGGAGTCATAGCCTACCCCTTCAGTATCTGGGTGCAATCCCAGCCCCATCTCTGTAGGAGGCGCCACTCATGATTGGGCTAATGTACCTTTCAATAAACCTGATAAGTTAATTTATGTCAATGGGAACTGAACTGAAAGGGACCTTAAAAGGGCAAAAACGGGAGAGCAGATGTGCCTTAAAACAAGGAGACTGAGGTTCAAGTCCCGGTGGCTGCCTGTCTGGAGATTGCTTATTCAGTTCAATTTGATTTATTTTTGTATTGCGCTCTTCACAGAGTGCAGGAGCAAAGCACCACAGAGAAGTCCTCAGGTAAAATGCAAGTTTAAAGTTTTACAAATGACTAAATACAGAATTAATACACATAAAGTCACAGCGTCATCCAAACACACAGGAAACAAAGAAGAAACAAAAAATGGAAACCAACAACATCTGCCCATAAATTCATTGTGTTATCAGGTCTTGCGAGTTCCTCCCACAGTCCAAAGACATGCAGGTTAAGTGAATTGGCACTTTTAAATCATCCTTGGTGTGTGTGTGTGTGCCCTGTGGTGGGCTGGCACCCTCCCCAGGGTTTGTTTCCTGCCTTGCGCCCTGTGTTGGCTGGGATTGGCTCCAGCAGACCCCCGTGACCCTGTAGTTAGGATGTAGCGGATTGGATGATGGATGGATGGATATTTACATAATGTAGTTGTTTATTTATGTTGATTATATTAAATGATATTTTTGCTGCTGTAGTGTGGCTATTTGTTAGACAAAGTGTTTGAAAGATGTTGAAAAATGTAAGTAAAAAAAGTAAATATTGCAACACTTTCATTCTTTAAGTGGCTGAAGTTTTAATAATGTAATAAGTAATTAAACTTGAAGCTTAAAATTATAGGCAGAACGCACTAATTACACCAACTTCATTTTTTACATCATCACAACTTTAAAATATATTCATAATTAAGTATCCATCCATCAATTATCCAACCCGCTATATCCTAACTACAGGGTCACGGGGGTCTGCCGGAGCCAATCCCAGCCAACACAGGGCGCAAGGCAGGAAACAAACCCCGGGCAGGGTGCCAGCCCACCGCAGATAATTAAGTATTTAGAGCTTAAAAGTGTCTTTAAAAATGTAGCATAAATTAGTTGGGACAACTTAGTTTTTATGTGCAGTGAATTCAAAAAGTCGTGTGTATCCTATATTATTTTTTTAAGTAGATGGTACTTAAAAGTAATTTAAAAGATCTGAAGGAAAACCCTTTTCCGGTTACTCAATGTTGTGGGTTGGTTCTACGTAAGTTTAACCAGAAGTTGTAGTAACTCAAAAAACTTGATGCAGAGCATTGCGTTAATTTTTTTTGTTGGCCCAAAACAATTGTTTTTTGAGTGTGTGATAGAAAGGTGACAGTGTCACCCTCACAGGTAGGACTGACTGCCACCAGGCGTACAGACGTCAGGTCTCCTGAACATCTGATTCAGAGCAGTGCCCGGGTTCAAACCCTATGGACAGATCCAATCAGGGCTATTAGTATAGATGGATGGCCACTCGTGTTAAGATTAAGGCCATGTCACATTATGTCACTTTTTCCAAGGATTTTCAGCCGTAGTCTTCATTTACATAATCTTCATAAAGGTGGAGGCGGTGTGCTGATGTAAAAGCAAGTCGTGTAGTATGACACCCCCTGTGACTCACTCCAACTAATCCACTTCTCGCCCCTCGACGGGTTTGATTTTTGTCATTAGTCATAGGGGTGGCTCTGGTGACAGCAAATGAACGCTAATCTGTAAAATACAAAGCATGTGACACGGCACCGAGGAATAAGGAACGCCGGTGTTTTGGACCTCGCAAACAGGAGAGAAGCTCATCTGCCGGATGTCTTGTGATTCAGGGGCATCTTGTGTGTGTGCCCAAGGGCCCAGTGACAGTAAGGGGCCTTGTCACATAGACCCCCCCCCCCCTCTTCCTGCTCAATGAAAGAATGGCGTACCCATGCCCTGAAATGATGAGAAGGACCACCCTGAGCAACCCACTAGTAATGTAATGAGCGGGGTTTAGGGTGATGAAATGATCAGGTCTTGCACTGAAATCAGAAGTGAGAAATAACGCTTTACAATAAATGAGTTGGCATCCTTGGGCTGTGCAAGTATCATTAGCTCTCAGTCACCCAGGGGCCTGTGGGGGTCTTGGTCGGGTATTAAACACCATAACAGAATGGCTGAACTCACTGTAAGTGCTAACCCTTCATAAAACACCAGTTCTATCAGACGGCACCTTACTGTTCGTCAGAAACAGAGGCGAGCATGACTGTGCTGGAAAGTCATCACGCGGTCACGAACGGTGACATGCCAAGAGATTTTCAGCCATGTAAACTGACACGGGCCAGCGACGGGGACAACAAATGCAGTCGGCAAGTCTGACATACCCTCCCACTAGAAGTCGTGTGATGTGACATCGGCTTCAATCAAATAATAATATTAATTACATTATATACAGTACGGGGTGGCACTGTGGCACAGCGGTCAGTGCTGTTTCCTCACAGTTCCAAAAGCCAGGCCCACTCACTCTCAGCGCAGGTTTTGCATATTCTTTCCATGATCTTGTGGATTCTTCACCAGGTCCAACACTGCCCCCCCACAACGTTAAATGACATCCCTAAGTGGCCCAAGCATGAGTGTATACAGTGGTGCTTGAAAGTTTGTGAACCCTTTAGAATTTTCTAGATTTTTGCATAAATATGACCTAAAACATCATCAGATTTTCACTCAAGTCCTAAAAGTAGACAAAGAGAAACCAGTTAAACAAATGAGACACAAATATTATACTTGGTCATTTATTTATTGAGGAAAATGATCGAATATTCCATATTTGTGAGTGGCAAAAGTATGTGAACCTCACGGATGATCAGTTAGTTTGAAGGTGAAATTCGAGTCCGGTGTTTTCAATCAATGGGATGCCAATCAGGTGTGAGTGGGCACCCTGTGTTATTTAAAGAACAGGATCTATCAAAGTCTGCTCTTCACAACACATGTTTGTGGAAGTGTATCATGACACGAACACAGGAGATTTCTGAGGACCTCACAGAAAGAGTTGCTGATGCTCATCAGGCTGCAAAAGGTTACAAAACCATCTCTAAAGAGTTTGGACTCCACCAATCCACAGTCAGACAGATTGTGTACAAATGGAGGAAATTCAAGACCATTGTTACCCTCCCCAGGAGTGGTCGACCAACAAAGATCACTCCAAGAGCAAGGCACACGTGTAATAGTCGGCGAGGTCACAAAGGACCCCAGGGGAACTTCTAAGCAACTGAAGGCCTCTCTCACATTGGCTGATGTTCATGTTCATGAGTCCACCATCAGGTGAACACTCAACAACAATGGTGTGCATGGCAGGGTGGCAAGGAGAAAGCCACTGCTCTCTAAAAAAACATTGCTGCTCGTCTGCAGTTTGCTAAAGATCACGTGGACAAACCAGAAGGCTATTGGAAGAATGTTTTGTGGACGGATGAGACCAAAATAGAACTTATTGGTGTAAATGAAAAACGTTATGTTTGGAGAAAGGAAAACACTGCATTCCAGAATAAGAACCTTATCCCATCTGTGAAACATGCTGGTGGTAGTATCCTGGTTTGGGCCTGTTTTGCTGCATCTGGGCCAGGACGGCCTGCCTTCACTGATGGAACAATGAATTCTGAATGATATCAGAGAATTCTAAAGGAAAATGTCAGGACATCTGTCCATGAACTGAATCTCAAGAGAAGGTGGGTCATGCAGCAAGACAATGATCCTAAGCACACAAGTCGTTCTACCAAAGAATGGTTAAAGAAGAATAAAGTGAATGTTCTGGAATGGCCAAGTCAAAGTCCTGACCTTAATCCAATCGAAATGTTGTGGAAGGACCTGAAGCGAGCAGTTCATGTGAGGAAACCCACCAACATCCCAGAGCTGAAGCTGTTCTGTACGGAGGAATGGGAGAAAATTCCTCCAAGCTGGTGTGCAGGAATGATCAGAAGTTACCGGAAACGTTTAGGGGGTCACAGCAGATACTGAAAGCAAAGGTTCACATACTTTTGCCTCTCACTAATATGTAATATTCGATCATTTTCCTTAATAAATAAATGACCAAGTATAATATTTTTGTCTCATTTGTTTAACTGGTTTCTCTTTATCTACTTTAGGACTTGAGTGAAAATCTGATGATGTTTTAGGTCATATTTATGCAGAAATATAGAAAATTCTAAAGGGTTCACAAACTTTCAAGCACAGCTGTATGTGCAAGTGGGTTCAAGTGTGCCCTCTGATGGACTGGCACCTTCCTCTTCATGGCTCAGCTCCTGCCTGTTATCTAATGCTGCAGAGATCAGTTTTAACCTCTGAAACTCTGAACTAACAGATTGGATTGGAAGATGAAGACTTGAAATGCAAAAAGAGACAGAAGAGGACAAGCCAATACATAACTGGACATTTAGAAACGGGAGCGAGAGCCTGAAAGGCGCTATAAATACGAGAGCTCCTCAAATGAAAGATAAGTCACTTTCGTGAACAGTTTTGGGATTGTGTAGAAAGCTGAAAAGATGAGTAACAATAAGAGTAGGTCCCTTTAAAAGAGTTACAGGGGACATGTGGCATACAGAGGAGTGGCCGCCAAAATGTGGCATATGGAGGAGTGACAAAGGAGGAATGATGTCAGGGGAGTGTCACACAGAGAAGTGACACAAGGTAAACTGTTATACAGAGGAGGAGCACAAGGAGCGTCGTTATACAGAGGAGTGACACTGGACTAGTGTTATAGAAATGAGTGACACTGGGACTGTGTTTAACAAAAGAGTGACAAGGTAATGGTGTTAGGCAGAGGAGTGACACTGGGCATACATTTTAGAAAAGAGAGGAAGATAAAGTGTGATATAGAGAGAGGAGCGACACAGGAAAATGACTTTATAAATTGTGTCATACAGAGGAGTGACGGGGGGCCTGTGGTGTACAAAGAGGTGACGCAAGGCATGTGCAGGATTACACACAGGAGTGACACTGGAATTGTGTGAACCAGAAGGGTGACAGTGTAGGCGTCAAGGCCACACAAACGAGGGACAGACAAAGTGTGTGATACACAAGAGTGACACCAGAGGTGTGCGCAGCAAAGGGCCTGCAAAATTAAACTGGTTTATCTTTAACTTCAACTTGAAAAATTTAAGTATTTATTTTTAACATGAATCATTTGAAAAAGATAGAAACATTGAAATTCTCAGTATTAAATAAAAGCCACAGAAGTGCAACAGTGGGAATATTTATTTATTTCTTTTATATTTTCATTAAATCATAAATATATATATTTTTTTAATTATTTTTATTATTTATTTTTCTTTTATATTGCATAACTATATTTTTTAACTTTAGTTTTATTTTAGATATTTTTACTTTTACTTATTTATATTTTATTAAATAATTGATTTATATAAGTGCAATTATTTTGTATGATATTTATTATATTACATTGATTTATTTGTTTTCATGTATATTATAACAATTTATTTTTATTGTATTTAGTTAATATTGATATAATTTAGCCACACATTATGTTGATTGTATTGACTTATTTAATATAATAAATGTATTATTTAAAAAGCACAGAAACATTAAAATTACCTTTATTAAATAAAAGCTATGAAACAATGTTATTTATTTATTTATTTATTTGTTTAACTTATATTTTATTTTTACTTAATTACTGATGTTTGTTACATAGGTTATTAATTGATAAATTTACTTTTCATTTTTACTTATTTATTTCTAATTACTTGAATGATTTGTTTTATAAATACAGTTTATTTATTTCTGTTTGCTACATTGACTTATTTTTATTTATTTGATTGTTTCATTTTTATTTTATTTGTTTATTATATTGATTTATTTTTACTTATTTGAATGATTTATTTTTATAAATGCAGTTTATGTTTGTTAAATTGACTCATTTTTACTTATTTTTTTTATTGATTTAAATAATTCATTTTTATAAATGAAGCTCATTTTATTTTATTTATTTATTTATGATTTCTTTGTATCTATTTCTTTTTATTTGAATGATCTGAATCACTTATTTTTATAAATGCAGTTTATTTTATTTTATTTATTTGCTATATTGGTTTATGTTTTACCTGTTTATTTTTATTTATTCAAATTATTTATTTTTAAAAAGTAGTAGTTTTTTTATTTCTTTATGCTTATTATATTGAATTATTTATTGTTACATATTAATCATTTAGAAAAGATAGAACACTGACGTTACATTTACTAAATAACAGCATAAACTAGGAATCAAAAATATCATTAATTTGATTTGTTATGTATGTGTTTTTTTAGTTGGTTAATATTTACATAATGTAGCTGTTTATTTATCCATCCATCCATTATCCAACCCGCTATATCCGAACTACAGGGTCACGGGGTCTGCTGGAGCCAATCCCAGCAAACACGGGGCACAAGGCAGGAAACAAACCCCGGGCAGGACACCAGCCCACCGCAGTTGTTTATTTATGTTGATTATATTAAATGATCTCATTTTTGAATTAAAAAGATAGGAATGTTGAAATGACCATTATTAAATAAATTTATGGGTGTTACGCTTTAGGTGCTGCTGAACGATTTTTCTTTTTCTTCAATAAATCAAACCCTCCTTTAAAACACCACATTCTGTTCACTCGGGTGGTCTTTTGTCTTTTTGACTAAATGTAAAAACAGTGAAGTGTTACGAAGAAGCAGAAGTAGAGGAAATCAGGGAGGGGGCAAAGACTTTTTCACGGCACACTGTGAAATCCCGAGCCCTTTAAAGATCGAGCCCACGTGTTTCTTTGTTTGTACAACTGACGTCCACAGCGATGGCGGGCTTATATTCTGTCGGTTACAAATCAGGCCAAATGGTTTGATGGAACCCTCGCCGACAAAACCCCAACCTTAAGAGATGGCTACAGGATGTAAACAAGACCACCTGACCAAGAACACTCAAGGTGTGGACTTACTAGCATGGAATCCCACCTAGAATACTGTGGCCACTGATGAAGTGTGAACTTTCAGTCTCCACCATCATTAGGAAGGAATGGTCAGCCATTTCCAAAAAAGATGGCAGAGTCATCCGAGAAGTCTCAGCAGCCCAGTACTTTATGGAAATGGCCCAAAGTTCAGACTCTCCTTGACGTCCATCGAGGAAGAGTTTCAAGTTGCAGGTGTTCTGGAGGTGCTGCTGTCTCCCAAAGCTCTGAGGTCTACAGGTGGGGGTCAAGACAGGTACAAAGTGGAGGGCCGAGGCTGCACTGGTTTCATGATTCCACCATTGCATGCTGGTTGGAGTTGTGGCCAGGGGATGTGCTGGTCCAGGGAGCTTTGGGCTTCCAGAGTGGTGTGACCCGATCCAGAGGGAGGTTAGAACAGTTGTTGAGAAGGAAGGGACCAACAGAGTAGTCATATTAGTAGTCGTCATAGTAGAAGTAGTCACAAGAGAAAGGGGGCCTGGACTAGACGGGAGCATGTGATGGAGACAAAGTTCACGTGGAACAACTTGTGGGGGGCAGAGCCACACCGTGTGAACGTCCTGGTCCAGGCGGTGTATGATGTTCTCCAGAGCCCATCCAGTCAGCACTACAGAGGCCTGACGGAGAAACCAGACCACCCCCTCCACCCAAAAGAAGAGAACGCTGGAGAACATTCTCTGAGCTTTAGGAGAAGGTGGTAGCACGAGCAGGTCCTCGGGATAAGAGCAGCTGGAAAGAGATCTTCAGGAAAAACGTGATCTGTTTTGTCAGAGAGGGAGTGGGACCGACAACGGCAGGAATATAGAGAGGAGTGGGGTGGCTCCACACCACCCAGGACTGCCATAGGAGGGCATATCTACGAGACGTGACTGAGGCCTGACGTTGTTTCTTTGGTCAGAATCAAGATGGCCTATCATCTCAGTCGAGCTCAGAGTAGAGTAAGAAGAACAGATGGGTAGACCTTAGAGAAGAAAAGGGCAAATCATGAAGGCCTCATCGGCAACTGTCATTCCAAACTGGCTGGTGAGGGTGGTCTCTCTCTGCTGGGCCTTTACCCCACTTGGAAGAGAAGAGCAAAACGACGCCATCATGGAGACAGCCGAGAAAGTATCAGATAGATAGATAGATAGATAGATAGATAGATAGATAGATAGATAGATAGATAGATAGATAGTGAAAGGCACTATATGATAGATAGATAGATAGATAGATAGATAGATAGATAGATAGATAGATAGAT
>JANRMT010062814.1:5724817-5738503 GCA_026402145.1 Polypterus bichir lapradei
TTGATAGTGTTGAGTCCTCTATGACTCCTAAGTCCTTCTCATTAGGCGGACTCTCGATTATCAGACCTCCCATTGTGTATTGAAACCTCACATTTTATTTCCTATGTGTAATTCGTTTCATTTACTGACATTAGATTTCATCTGCCACAAATCTGCCCAAGCCTGTCTGCTATCCAAGTCCTTCTGTGATGATATAACGGATTCCAAATTATCTGCTAATCCACCTATCTTGGTATCATCTGTTGACTTAACCAATATTCCTATCTAAATCATTTATAAATATTAAAAATAGCAGCGGCCCTTGCACTGCCCCCTGCTGGTCACCACTCTTAACTTCACCCAATTCTGATGAGGCTCCTCACATCGTCACCCTCTGCTTCCTGTGTCTGATCCAATTCTGCACCCTTCTAAAAACATCACCCTGAACTGACACTTCTTTTAATATGATGCCCACCCTCTTATGTGGCACTTTATCAAATGCTTTCTGAAAGTCCAGATCAATAATCTCATCTGCTCCACTTTGCTCGTATCCTTTTGTTGCCTCCTCATAGAATTCCAGCATGTTAGTAAAACACGAACTTCCTCTTCTCACCCAGTGCTGACTGTCCTGTCCTTGCCAGGTGTTGCTCAATCTTCTCCTTAATAATTCCTTCCATTAATTCTCCTGTGATGCACATTAAGCTTACTGGCCTGTAGTTGCTCTGATCTGCCCTGTCACCCTTTTTATATAACAGGATGATATTTGCCATTTTCCAGTCCTTTGGAGTCTCTCCAGTGCGCAGTGACTTCCTAAAAATGTGTCAAGGATTTATATCTGAACTCGCTGGCCTCCTTAAGAACTCGAGGATAAATATCATCTGGTCCTGATTGATTTGTTTGATTTCAGCTTATTTAATCTGAGCAGCACTTCTCCTTCTATAATTTCCAAATCCCTCAGTATCTCCTTAGTAGTCCCTGTTACCACTGGGAGGTTATCCACTTGCTCACTTGTGAACACCTCAGGAAAATGTAAGTTGAGGGCATCCGCTATTTCACAAAGCCAAAGGGATTCAGGTGAACTTCATTAGCTCTCTTTGATTAAGTGGTCCCCATTAGAAGCAGGTAAAGTTTATCTTTGATATCATGATAGGCAGCAGATAACGTTCTTCAAAACTCTTTAATTTGATGAAGCCGACTGGCAGCAGTTAACGTTTTTCAAACCTCTTTGACGTCATTAACCCCAATGACCGTTACATAAAATTTTCATTTAGTGAATCCCATTGACAGCAGTTAAAGTGTCTCAGACTTCACTCATATTGCAAAACTCAATAGGTGGGAGTTCTTGGATTCGGTGGTCCTGATTGTCAGCAGGTAAAGTTTCTGAAATCTCTGTGCTACCGTAAAGACACAGAGCTGAAGTTCCGATCTGGTGTGCGTCAGGTAAAGTCCTTCAGAAATCTTCAATGCTGTGAACCCAAATGGCAGCAGGTATCATTCCTCAAATGCGTTAAACTGGAATGGCAGCCTGTGAGGCTTCTCTTGATGCACAGGCTCATTTCTTCATTTAGATAAATTAAGATGGCACATGACGGGAAGGGAGGGCACTTGACATCCAACTAACATCAGTCTGAAAGGTGGAAAAAAAAGATGATGTATTAGCAGGAGTGCCTCCTTGTCCAGGCGGTGGTGTTTCTTATCTATCTGCAGCCCTGAGGACATCTCCTATGTGCAGATGTGTGATAGGCACCTTATGAGACGAGGTTAGGAGCAGGGATGTACGGTCAGGGCTCTGCCTCACCAGTCATCGTGAAAAATAAAAAAAACTAATAATGATGACATCAAATCAATATGTCCACTGGTCTGTGCTATAAATGTGTTTTCTGTATGATTCCAATAACTTTGATCATTTTTATAGTCAAAATCGTTGAATTTGCACATACAGGGGAGAAACGCGAGGTGCTGCAGTGATGAGCCTCACCTCACCTCGGACTGCGCTCTCCTCACACGCTGCAAATGTGCCTGTCACTGTCTCTCTGTATGTCACCAATATCAGGTTTACAGACACGTTTATTATACACCCCAACTCTCCACAGTCTGGCTAATATCTTTAATGAATGTATGTGACGTATTTAGTCTTGCAGATTGGACATAAAACTGCAGTGAAAAGGCACAAACTGAGTGAGGCAGACAGTACCATGCCGCCCTGAAGGGGGCGCATGTGAGCCAACAGGTGCTCCTTGCTGCTGTTCTTCTGCGCAGAGGCGCCAATAAGTTAGCAATAACAGAAAGTCAAGGGCACTGCCGCGGTCCATTTATTTTTATTTTTTTGTTCGGACTGCCTGCTAAAATGGAAGATTAAGATTTTTTAAAATAAAGGAAAATTACGAGGACCTTTACAAGAAATTGACGGAGATTTTTGAGGAGAAGGATGGGTGCATTGACTTCATTTACAATCACAAAATATTAACAAAATAAAAAATTGATTAAAGCATCAGAATTAAAAGCTTTTAAAAACAACTAAATATTTCAATAAAGGTCAAAATTGAAATCCTTTTTTTTGTATACCACTTGATACTTTCAGTTGTATTGAATGAGTGTGACTTGTGGAATTGCAACTGCAAATTTAGAACACATGGAGGGTGAGGAGCAAATCACTCTCTCCACTCTGTCTCTGTCACCGCTATAAATGTAACGTTCTTTCTTAGCCAAATATGCGCCTTACCAGTGTGTGTGTGTAAAGAGCGCTGATATATATATATATATATATATATATTGTCACACATGGGCGATTAGGAGGTAGTCAAAGAGCCTAAAGGTGAGTAAAACATCGCGAGATAAGGGGTTGTCACGTGGTACTTACCTGAACTCTTTTCTCTTATCAACAGAAAACAAGAAGAAATCTAATACCACAACTTCCGGGTTCCAAAATGGCCGTGATGACGTCACTTCCGGCCACCTTTGATGATGTCACTTCCGGCACACACAAAACACTTCACTTCCGGTTCCTGTTGCCACATCACCACCTTACCAACCGTTTCCTGTCACATGTTTTTCTCTTGCTATATAACCGCCATTTTGAAAACAGTTCATTGTTCATTGTGCTTTTTCAAAGACTCTGAATCAATTCTTTTCTTATTGTCTGACGACAATATACGGGGATAGTCCCCAAATCTTTATTTTGTATTTTGTGAAGTTTATTGGATCACTACATATATATATATATATTGCAGTGGGCTGGCACCCTGCCTGGGGTTTGTTTCCTGCCTCATGCCCTGTGTTGGATGGGATTGGCTCCAGCAGACCCCCATGACCCTGTAATTAAGATATAGCGGGTTGAGTAATGAATGGATGGATATATATATATATATATATATACAGTTAGGTCCATAAATATTTGCACAGAGACGACTTTTTTCTCATTTTTGTTCTGTACATTACAGCAATGAATTTTAAATGAAACAACTCAGATGCGCTTGAAGTGCAGACTTTCAGCTTTAATTCAGTGGGTTGAACAAAACGATTGCATAAAAATGTGAGGCAACTAAAGCATTTTTTGAACACAATCCCTTCATTTCAGAGGCTCAAAAGTAATTGGACAAATGAAATAACTGGAAATAAAATGTTCATTTCTAATACTTGGTTGAAAACCCTTTGCTGGCAATGCCAGCCTGAAGTCTTGAACTCCTGGACATCACCAGATGCTGGGTTTCCTCCTTTTTAATGCTCTGCCAGGCCTTTACTGCTGCGGCTTTACTTTCAGTTGCTGTTTGTTTGTTGGCCTTTCTGTCTGAAGTTTAGTATTCAACAAGTGAAATGCGCGCTCAGTTGGGTTAAGATCAGGTGACTGACTTGGCCATTCAAGAATTTTCCACTTCTTTGCTTTAATAAACTCCTGGGTTGCTTTGGCTCTATGTTTTGGGTCATTTCCCATCTGTATCATGAAACGCCACCCAATCAATTTGACTGCATTTAGCTGATTTGAGCAGACAGTACGTCTCTGAACACCTCAGAATTCAATCAGCTTCTTCTGTCCTGTGTCACATCATCAATAAACACTAGTGTCCCAGTGCCACTGGCAGCCATCACACTGCCTGCCTCCACCGTGTTGTACAGATGATGTGCTATGCTTTGGATAATGAGCTGCTCCACGCCTTCTCCATACTTTTTTCTTGCCATCATTCTGGTAGAGGTTGATCTTGGTTTCATCTGTTTAAAGAATGTTTTTCAAGAACTCTGCTGGCTTTTTTAGATGTTCTTTAACAAAGTCCAATCTAGCCTTTCTATTCTTGAGGCTTATGAGTGACTGGCACCTTGCAGTGCACCCTCTGTATTTCCTTTCAAGCAGTCTTCTCTTTATGGTCAACTTGGATATCGATACGCCGACCCCCTGGAGAGTGTTGTTCACTTGGTTGGCCGTTGTGAACGGGTTTCTCTTCACCATGGAAATGATTCTGCGATCATCCACCACTGTTGTCTTCCGTGGACATCCAGATCTTTTTGCTTTGCTGAGTTCACCAGTGCTTGCTTTCTTTCTCAGGATGTACCAAACTGTAGATTTTGTCACTCGTAATATTGTAGCAATTTCTCGGATGGGTTTTTTCTGTTTTCGCAGCTTAAGGATGGCTTCTGTCACCTGCATGGAGAGCTCCTTTGACCGCATGTTGTCTGTTCACAGCAAAATCTTCCACATGCGAGCACCACACCTCACATCAACTCCAGGGCTTTTATCTGCTTAATTGATAAGACATAACGACGGACTTGACCACACCTGCCCATGAAATAGCCTTTGAGTCAATTGTCCAATTACTTTTGAGCCCCTGAAATGAAGGGATTGTGTTCAAAAAATGCTTTAGTTGCCTCATATTTTTATGCAATCGTTTTGTTCAGCCCACTGAATTAAAGCTGAAAGTCTGCACTTCAACTGCGTCTGAGTTGTTTCATTTCAAATTCATTGTGGTAATGAACAGAACAAAAATTAAAAAAAAGGTGTGTCTGTCCAAATCAGAAGAGTGACGGCTACACCACCAATGATGCCATTTCTGGTGTCCATCCACCTGGATCTGCCTCTTTCTGTCAGGAAGATCTACCATCTTGAAATCCATTCAATTGAGAACTCACTTCTGAAAAGATGTCTCCGTAATTTCTACTGTTTAACTTCACTTATATGAGGTCACCCGGGTTTTGCCCCAACTCTTCATCATGGTCTGTATGATCTCTTACAATGGATACCCTGACCATTTCCTGTACAATTTGATGGCACAATTCATTAGTCACAGTTCAATTAAGAATTGCAAACCATCCTGGTCCGGAGGCAGTAAAGTAGGTCCAACCACCATGATCCCACCATCACCACCATGTTCCATTGCTGACATGCAGTCTTTGCTCCTCAGCACATTGAGACAGTGCCGGTCCACTCCAGGCTCCCCCTCGAACCCATCACCGTCGATAGTTACGACCAAAGGAGCTGACTGATGGGGACAAATCACACATGGAGCAAGGGGTGGTGGAGAAAGTGTTCCATGCTTTTATTAGTAGGAATCAAAACAAAACCAAAAACGGTGTCCATAGTGCAGTGCTTCAAAAAAATTCATAAGTAAATAATCCTTAAAAAGAAGTGGATAGTGGGGAATAAAAACACAAAAAATAAATCCATTAAATGTGGAGGTTAGAAATGCAGTCACTGGCTCCTTCAGATCCCAGCCCACCTCCTTCTTCGTCTCCTTGGCTCACTCATCACTAGCGTAGTCGGCAGAGACTCAGCAGCCACGAACTTCAAAACCTGACCCTCGTCTTAGATAGATAGATAGCTAGATAGATAGATAGATAGATGCTTTATTAATCCCAAGGAGAAATTCACATACTCCAGCAGCAGCATACTTATAATAACAATATTAAATTAAAGAGTGATAACAATGCAGGTATAACAGACAGTAAGTTTGTATAATGTTAACGTTTACCCGCCGGGTGGAATTGAAGAGTCGTATAGTGTGGGGTCTCCTCAGTCTGTCAGTGGAGCAGGACGGTGACAGCAGTCTGTTGCTGAAGCTGCTCCTCTGTCTGGAGGTGATCCTGTACAGTGGATGCAGTGGATTCTCCATGATTGACAGGAGCCTGCTCAGTGCCCATCGCTCTGCCATGGATGTCAGACTGTCCAGCTCCGTGCCTACAACAGAGCCTGCCTTCCTCACCAGTTTGTCCAGGCGTGAGGCGTCCTTCTTCTTTATGCTGCCTGCCCAGCACACCACCGCGTAGAAGAGGGCGCTTGACACAACCGTCTGACAGAACATCTGCAGCATCTTATTGCAGATGTTGAAGGACGTCAGCCTTCTAAGGAAGTATAGTCGGCTCTGTCCTTTCTTACACAGAGCATCAGTATTGGCAGTCCAGTCCAATTTATCATCCAGCTGCACTCTCAGGTATTTATAGGTCTGCACCCTCTGCACAGTCACCTCTGATGATCACGGGGTCCATGATGGGCCTGGTCCTCCTAAAATCCACCACCAGCTCCTTGGTTTTGCTGGTGTTCAGTTGTAGGTGGTTTGAGTTGCACCATTTAACAAAGTCCTTGATTAGGTTCCTATACTCCTCCTCCTGCCCACTCCTGATGCCGCCCACGATATCAGTGTCGTCAGCGAACTTTTGCATGTGGCAGGACTCTGAGTTGTAGTGGAAGTCTGATGTTTGTTGGCTGAACAGGACCAGAGGAATTCCAGTCCCCTGCGGTGCTCCTGAGCTGCTGACCACAATGTCAGACCTGCAGTTCCTGAGACGCACATCCTGAGGTCTGTCTGTAAGATAGTCCATGATGCATGGCACCAGGTATGAATCTACTCCCATCTCTGTCAACTTGTCACTAAGGAGCAGAGGTTGGATGGTGTTGAAGGTGTTAGAGAAGTCCACAAACATAATTCTTACAGCACCACTGCCTCTGTCCAGGTGGGAGAGGGATCGGTGTAGCATATAGATGATGGCATCCTCCGCTCCCACCTTTTCCTGGTATGCGAACTGCAGAGGGTCGAGGGCGTGGCGGACCTGTGGCCTCAGGTGGTGAAGCAGCAGCCGCTCCATGGTCTTGGCCGCCTCTTCTTAGCGCAGCCAGACCATCAGAGGTTGGCTCTCCTCCCATCATCCCTCATGCACTTGCAGACCCTGGTGGGGGGGGGGGGGGATCAACCATGTTAGTCCCACTCCACGCCATTGTTCAGTGGGGCCAACCAGCCCCTAGAGTGCCACAACCCTTGCTCCTTATTGGTGGCCCCTATTCGTGCTGCCTTTCTCCAGTAGGTGGCCTGATTGTCCTCTCCGAGACTGCTCTTCAGCCTCCTTTGCACCGCTGTTACTTTTCTCATTTCTTTCTGTCTTCATTTTACCCCCCCATTCCCCCCCGAGGTCGGACTTGCGCTTCTCGTTTTATACGTGGGGATGTGTCACAGGTGTGGCGATTAGCAGCTCCGGGCATCAATCACGGACACGGGCGATTCCTCACCTGTGCTCTTAAGTGTGGAAACGCCAGCACCGCATCGCACCCAGGATCCGCTCCAGCCTCACTACCACACCCCCTCCTTAAGCCACGAGCACGGCGATTATTTATTTAACTCCTTGAGGGCTGAATATTTTTTCCAAAAAGCGTAGTTTCTGGAAAGTTATGTTTTCTCACAGAAATCAACATAAAACGTCTGTTGCTGCGTGCTGTGGCTGCCAGTTTGCCAGGCTTGCGGCTAGGCTCTCTTCACATGGCTGGGGCAGCAGTCGCGATCACGGTCGCAGTGCATTACAATCTGGTTTCTACCTCTTATTGTTAAGTGATAGTCGTCCCTGGTGAACATTGTCAGTACCACGATTACCTGGGGACCAATCAGCTGGAATCTCTCACAATCATTTTAGATCACTTGTGTCAAAATCAGAGTCCAACAAGTCATTGTCCAGTTCAGAGTATTTTGCTTTACGTATTTCACTTTGATCTCTCGACAGATGTCAGTGCCATTTTTGATGTTGTTTGCTCCTTGCTATTCTCATGAGTGCAGGATATCTCGGTCAATCCTTCTAGCAACGAGAGTCCAACTAAAACGTAATGGCTGGTTTTGTCACAGTTTACAGTTGATTACTATCATCAACGCCTCCTTTTGACATCAGCCCTGAAAGAGTTAAAAAGACAATCAGCAGCAGACCTCACTTTATCCCACGCACACCTCACTTCTCTTTCAATCCAAAAAGTTCTCAATCGTCCACAGAACATTCTTCCAGTAGGCTTCTGGCTCATCTACGGAGTCTTTATCAAACTTTAGACAAGCAGCAATGTCCTTCTTGGAAAAGTAGTGGCTTGTAGTCATGAACTGAGAGGTTCACCTGTTCCGATGCTTCCTGCTATTGTTGTTCAGTGTTGTCCGGATGTTAAACTATTGAGCAATGAATTAGACAATGCAATACAAAAGAGGATTTAGTCCCTTAAACATTAACCTGGGGTCACTTGTGACCCCCTAGAGTATTACACACCTTGCTCTTGGAGAGATCTTTGTTGGTCGACCACTCCAATGGTGCTAAGTTTCCTCAATTAATGCACAATCTCCCTGACGGTGGACTGTTGGAATCCAAACCCTTTATGAACTGGGATTGTAACTCTTTACAGCCTGGTGGGCATCAAAAACTCTTTATCTCGGAGTTCCAAGAAATATCCTATGACTGAGGCAGCACAAAATTCCATAAAGTTACGTGGTGAACATCAGTCTTAGACAGTGAAGACCCCGATTGATGAGAGGGCAGGGTCTCCCACACTCACACCTGATTGGTGTTCAGTTGACTGAAACGCCTGACTTCAAATGAGCTGGTAATCCCAGAGGTCCACATATGGTGGCAAGAAAGGGTTTGTGAACCCTTTGGAACGACTTGGCTTTCTGCATGAATTGTGAGGTGATCTTCATTTGAGTCACAAGTCTATAAATAAAATCTGTTATCATTATTATTAAGTATGGGCCAACACAATAACCTAATAACACACCGACAATGAGAACCCATCACGTCTTTAATGAACGAACCCATCAAACATTCACGTTCTGCTGTGGAACAAGTCAGTGAGCCCTTGGAGTTGATGGCTGGTCGAATCTCCTTTGGCAGCAATAACTTCAAACAAGCAGATTAGACCTTGAATAACCGTCAAGAGGAAGTCTGGACCAGTCTTCCTTTCAGAAGTATTCCAGCCATGTTCTTAGGAGGTCTGGTGTGAATGACTCCCTTCAGGTTGTTCCACAATATCTCTACTGGGTCAAGCTTTGGGCTCGGACTTGGCCACTCTAAATGTCAGATTTTCTTTGTGTTGTTTTCTTTTTTTTCTGCCCCATCATTCAGCTTCTACTAAGCTTCAGATGGTGGACAACCACTTTGACGTTATCTCATAGGACACCTTGATAAATTAATTCATTTCCACTCTGTTATGGAGAGCTATCCAGACCCCAGAACAGCAAAGCAGCCCCAAATCACAATGCTCCCTCCACCATTCTTCATCATTGGAATGACATTTTTCATTTTGGTATGTAGAGCCCTTTTCGTGCCATATATCCATCCATCCATCTATTATCCAACCCGCTATATCCTAACTACAGGGTCACAGGGGTCTGCTGGAGCCAATCCCAGCCAACACAGGGCGCAAGGCAGGAAACAAACCCCGGGCAGGGCGCCAGCCCACCACAGTCGTGCCATATGATGTACCGATGAGTATTCTTCATGGGTGGAGTGGTGGCTCCGAGGCTAAGGATCTGAGCTGGCATTCAAATCCTATAAATGCCAGAAGGGATTCCACTCTGTTGGGCGCCTGAGCAAAGCCCTTAAACCTGCAATTGCTCCATCCTGGGTATGACATTAACCTGACCTAACCAGCCCTGCAAATAGGACCTCCAACCATTGGGTTGGTGGCAGGATTGGCACTCCAGTCACCATAACAAACCTCACAATGTACCATGCCATTTGAACTAGTGTGGTGCTGAGGTGTCGTCTGTTGCACGGCTGCACTCGGGTCCTAATCTGGGATCCAGAGGTGGTGTGGCGGGTGTTTAGCGCTGTATCATCGCTGGCTCCTAACCCTGTAATCTTCAACGTTACTTTCATCAGTCCACAAAACATCGTGGAGTCTCATTGGTAAACATCAGGCTTGCAGCGAAGATTTTTCATTTTTTTCCTCGGTGTCCTTCCGTGGTCATCACGGCTGTTCGATTGCGTTTTGTGCGGTAGACTCGTGAACTGAGATGTTCACCTGCTCCAATGATTCCTTCAAGCCTTTAGCTGTCAGGTTCCTTTTAACCTCATTGACCGTTCCTTCGTTTGTCTTTCAGGTCATCAAAATGGTCTTCATTTATATCAGTGTTTCCCATCCTCGGTCCTGGGGACCCCCTGTGGCTGCAGGTTTTTGTTCCAAGCAACTTCTGTTTTTAATTGAACTCCTGGGCTAATTAAGCGAACTGATATTTCCCAAGTTCTGTGTTTAGGGAACAACATAGAAATTAGAAAACTAAGTTTGCAGAAAAAAAAAATATTATAATGTACCAAGCAATTATATAGGAATAATGTATTTTTTTTTTCTTTTTAACAATATTTTCATCTTTTCTAGGTGTTCTAATTGTTTAATTAATCCATTATTTACTAATTAGTGGGTCTGACTCTAAAGTACACGGGTCCTGGAGGGCCGCAGTGGCTGCAGGTTTTCATTCTAACCATCTTCTTAATTAGTGACCAGTTTGTGCGGCTAATTAACTTCTTTTGCCTTAGTTTTCATTAACTTGACTTGGACCTCCTAATTGTTTCTTTTCCCTTAATTAGCAGCCTGACAAGAATGAGACACAAAACAAGACGCCGTGTGACCAGCTAACCACAGTATCTGAAAATAAAGAAAGGCGAAGGTCTCAGTAAGGTAATCTGCTCAGGTCACCAAAACATTTTGACTGTGTTCTTAGATAAAAAAAGGAATATCCACAGTTTTTGGAAATGTCTACTATGGCAGAATGAGAGCAGCAACAAGCTATGGAAATAAATCATGGGTTTAATTAAAAGCAAGAATTGACTTTTGATTAAGAAACTGGTTGGAGTTTGATGTTTCAGTTTAGCTGGTCATTAGTTGGCTCGTCACGGTGGCGCAGTGGGTAGCGCTGCTGCCTCGCAGTTAGGAGACCCGGGTCCTCCCTGTGTGGAGCTTGCATGTTCTCCCCGTGTCTGCGTGGGTTTCCTCCGGGCACTCCGGTTTCCTCCTGCAGTCCAAAGACATGCAGGTTAGGAGCATTGGCGATTCTAAATTGTCCCTAGTGTGTGCTTGGTGTGTGTGTGTGTATGGGTGTGCGCCCTGCCTGGGGTTTGTTTCCTGCCTTGTGCCCTGTGTTGGCTGGGATTGGCTCCAGCAGTCCCCCGTGACCCTGTAGTTAGGATATAGCGGGATGGATGGATAGTTGGCTTGTTTCATGTGTCATTTCTGTTTGACTGCCATTTAATGGAGAAAAGAATCAATTTAGAGGACTGAATCCTTAAAAACAGGGCTATTAAAATGAAAGGAAAAGAAGTTAATTAGCAGTGAAAACTGGTCACTGATTAGGAAAAGGGTTAGAATGAAAACCTGTAGCCACTGCGGCCCTCTGGGCCCCCGAGTTGGACACCCCTGCTAAAGTAGCTGCAGCCTTTGATTATTCAGTGTTGTTTGCCGGGGTGTCTGCTCTGCTCGTTTTAAATTGTCATTATTAAGATACAACGAAGGGGGAAAAACTGCACAGAGAAATAGCAAAGAATAATGAAATCAACAAAAGAGAGTTAAGCATTTAATTCTATAGCAAAAGCGGAAATATTTATAAATGTCTTATAAATGTAAAAATCATGCTGCTGTGCTTTTCTGAATGTCGAATAAAAGAAAAAAAAATCCCAGCTAATTAAATGAGATCAGTGCTATGAAGTGTTGTCACTGATTAGGAATCTGGTTGGAACAAAAACCTGCAGCCACAGGCGGTCTCCAGGACCGAGTCTGGGAAACACTGATTTATACCGTGTGCACTGATGAATATCTAAACTATACATATTTGTTTATATATCGGGGTGTCTGACACCATATATACTAAATCGTAACCTTAGATCCTCAAATGAGTGTCTGCTTAGAATTCCAAGAGCAAAACTTAAAAGAAGCAGTGAGGCGGGCGGCCTTCTGCTGTTATGCACCTAAAATCTGGAATAGCCTGCCAATAGGAATTCACCAGGCTGATACGGTGGAGCACTTTTAAAAAACTGCTGAAAACAAATTACTGTAACATGGCCTTCTCATAACTTCACTTTAATTTAATCCTGATGCTCTGTATATTCAATTCATTATAATAACTATTCATGGTGGCTTTAAAATCCGTACTAACCCCTACTCTCTCTTCTGTTTCTTTTCCCGGTTTTCTGTGGTGACGATCTGCGCCATCACCACCTAATCAAAGCACCGTGATGTCCTTACATTGATGGATTAAAGAAGTCTACACGACCACCATCATCAAGTCCTTCCAAGAGAACCCTAAATAAAAAGAGGACTGTTTCATTTATGTTAGGTAGAATGCCCAGGACTGGGTGGTCCTGTGGCCTGGAACCCCTGCAGATTTTATTTTTTCTCTCCAGACGTCTGCAGTTTTTTTTGTTTTTTCTGTGCTCCCTGGCCATCGGACCACCTTACTCTTATTCTATGTTAATCAGTGTTGTCTTATTCTAATTCTTACTTTGTCTTTTATTTCTCTTCATCATGTAAAGCACTTTGAGCTACATTATTTGTATGAAATGTGCTATAGAAATAAATGTTGTTGTTGTTTGAAATGTCTTTGTAACCCTTAACGGGTTCATACAATTCGACAATTCCTAAGCGCAGAACTTCACAGATCTGTTTTTAGCGAGGCCGACTTCACTTTAGCAGAGGCTTCTTTTGAATAGCAATCTTAAAATGCCTCAGTCTATTTATTGGTCAAAGTGTCTCTAAGCCACACCTCCCGTCTCGATTCATTGGTTGAACTGTTAACTCCTGACTCCGGTTCGCTTCTGTTAAAGCCGAGGAGTTCACATCGTGTTTCTTCAATTTGAAGATTACCAGTTAAACCAGACTATTTTTTTTTTCATTATTTTAACTTACTTGAAGATCAGAACAAATTTTAAAACAACTTTATACTTAAATGCGGTCACTTCCAAAGAGTTCACATACTTTTTCTTGTCACAGTAGTTTTTCACACAAAAATAAGTAGCATTGGATAACATTCCTTAATAGGTAAATGAACAAGTGTGATGTTTTTATGTCATTTGTTTGTTAGGAACATCTTCATTCAGGGCCCACGTAAACATCTGATCACGTTTTAGGTCTTATTGATGCAAAAACAGAGGCAACCATAAAGATTAACAAACATCCACCGCAGCGAATCTTGAAAGTACAAGGGTGCAACATTTTAAAATAGTCGGCATATTCACGTGATAGCAGAGCTCGTTAAATTACTGAGTTAAAGCTGAAGTGGAGTTTCTGACACTCTTACAAGAGCAACAAAATAATAATCGCCGTCATATTTGGGTTACCGGCGTCGAAGGGTCTACGGAGTGTGCGTCACATCTCGAGAAAAACGCGACTGACTTAAGAATGAAAGCTTCTGCACAGACGAAAGTGTCGCCGAAATGGCATCTCATTATCTGCCGTGCTGGCACGTATCCTGTAAATGATCGAAGGTGCCGACTCCT
>JANRMT010062814.1:5762281-5797934 GCA_026402145.1 Polypterus bichir lapradei
AAATCGTAACCTCAGATCCTCAAATGAGTGTCTCCTTAGAATTCCAAGAACAAAACTTAAAAGAAGTGGTGAGGCGGCCTTCTGCTGCTATGCACCTAATATCTGGAATAGCCTGCCAATAGGAATTCGCCAGGCTAATACAGTAGAGCAGTTTAAAACACTGCTGAAAACATATTACTTTAACATGGCCTTTCTATAACTTCAATTTAACTTAATTTAACTTAATCCTGATACTCTATATGTTCAATTTCCTCATAATAACTATTCAGGGTAGCTCTACAATCCGTACTGACCCCTACTCTCTTTTCTGTTTCTTTTTCCGGTTTCTTTGTGGTGGTGGCCTGCGCCACCTCCACCTACTCAAAGCTTCATGATGCTCCAACAATGATGGATGGACTAAAAGGCAGAATTCTACGTGACCATCATCATCAAGCCTTTCCGTGAGAACCCTAAATCCAAAGAGGACTGTTTCATTTATGTTAGGTAGCATGCCCAGAGGGGACTGGGCGGTCTCATGGTCTGGAATCCCTACAGATTTTATTTTTTTTTTCTCCAGCCGTCTGGAGTTTTTGTTTTGTTTTTTCTGTCCCCCCTGGCCATTGGACCTTACTCTTATTCGATGTTAATTAATGCTGATTTATTTTGTTTTCATATTGTGTTTATTTTTCTATTCTTTATTATGTAAAGCACTTTGAGCTACTGTTTGTATGAATATGTGCTATATAAATAAATGTTGTTGTTGTTGTTGTTGACAATCTATGGGCTGATTTGAAGCAGGCTGTCCATCAAATTGAACTGAACTGGAGAGATGTTGTATGAAGAATGGTCAGAAATACCTCCATCCAGAATCCAGACACTCATCACAGGCTATAGGAGGACAGCGTCGAGAGGCTCAAAGGAGCAAAAGGAGGCTCAACTAAGTATTGATGTCATATCTCTATTGGGGTGCCCACATTTATGCACCTGTCTAATTTTGTTATGATGCATATTACATATTTTCTGTTAATCCAATAAACTTAATGTCACTGCTGAAATCCTACTGCGTCCATAAGGCATGTCAGATATTAAAAGGAAGTTGCTACTTTGAAAGCTCAGCCAATGAGAAACAAAAATCCAACGAATTAAGAGGGGTTCCCAAAATTTTTCATATGACTGTACATCTATGTAAGATATGAACCTGCTGACATTTCCAAGACAATTTTGTGAAAGATGATGACTAAAATGTAACATAAGCTACAATGTTGAAACTGTTCTGTTCTATAAAATGAAGCCATTTCAATTTGTACCGAATGAAAATGACAACACCGGCTGACAGGATACTACGACACCATTGACCTGCTCTACACAAGTTCTGAGAAAATGGACATCACAAAGTGGTGAGGCTCACAAATCCTCACGGTCGTAACACTAATACACGGTATGGCATACTAATACACAATAAAACAGATTGCAGATTTGTTAAACTGTTAAAGCTTACAAAAGTGGAACTGACTGACAAGTCACAAATCATATTACTTCTAATGTCATTAGTACCTTTAAATACTCGTTTGTGTGCCTTCTGTTGTGCAAAAGTCACCATAATGTTTGACACGTCAAGTTGTCTGACACGCTCGTTTTCAACTGAGAGTACAGCCAGGCCATTAAGTCTGTCTTGCGACGTGGTGTTTCTGAGATCATTTTTGATGGGTTTTAACTTGAAGAACAATCGTTCACTCGCAGCAACAATCATTGGCGTAGTCAGCAGTAACATGTAAGCCATGGAAACGTCACTGAAAGTAGACGACGGTGCACAGTGACCTATCAGCAACAGTTCAGCTACTTTGAAAACAGTCGACTTGATTGACAGGATGGATTGAAAATGTGCATGAAATGACAACAATTGAGCAGAAAGCACCGGTGAAATGTCGGTGCTATAGCTTTCAACGAGAAGATCGGTAGCCGCTGTAGATGCTAGAGGCGCTGTTGCCCCGTTGAACCCACCAGACAGACGTCCAGCACACACATGTAAAAGAACGAAGAAGATTTCTGTAATATATTTCTTCTTGTACAGTGCACAAAGCACCGCACCCTCCACAATTCTCCAATACTCAATAATAATACAATAATCAATAATACGAATAAACAATCCTCCACTCCCAGCAGCTTCGTCACCCAACCTCCCAACTCTGGCTCACTTTGCTGGGTCTCCCAAAGTCCTTTAAATAGTCTATAACCCGGAAGTACTCCATCTTTTCTTCCGGATTAATGCCACATCATCCTTCCTTATGCAGTCTGGAAGTACTGTGAGCTTCTGTCCTTGTGACTCCAAAGTACTTCCGGGTTATCGTAATAGTAGGAGTCCCCAGGTCCTTTGTGAGCTCCCTCTGGCGGCACCCACAACACCCAACAGGGCTGACGAAATGGTCTCCATGTCCCAGGATGCTTTGAGGGAATCCGGGGAACCATTGCCGTCCAGGGGAGCTGCCACCTAGCGTCCTGGGGGATGCAGTACCCTGAAAAGCCTGCTCTTCCTCCTTCTTTTCTTTCTGGGACGTCATCGTCGGCCATCGAGGTCAGAGTTGATGGTAACAAGACATTGAACGTTGAAGCCACTGCATCGAGGCTGTGAAGCCGCTGTTTTAGTTAAGTTATTAAAATTTTAATAAAATCTACATGGCCCCGAGTGGGCTTAGCATAATCTGCACAATCCATTGCTACACCAGTGGCGCTAAGGATGGAGCTGCCAGGCAAGAGGAGAAGAGGAAGAACCAAGAGAAGGTTTATGGATGTGGTGAGGGAGGGCATGCAGGTCATGGGTGTGACAGAGCAAGATGGAGAGGACAGGATGATATGGAAGAAGATGATCTGCTGTGGCAACTACGAATGGGAGCAGCCGATAGAAGAAGAAGAAGAAGACAGAAGAAGAAGACAGAAGGTTCTAAAGAAATAGCAGCCCAAACGCCAACATAATAAATTGTTCTAAAAAATACTTTAAGGGAGAAAAAAAGAGTCTCAATTCATAACACTCTGGAGAGAACTTAGAGTTAGCTGTCCATCGGTGGTCTCTGTCCAACCTGACAGAGCTTGGGAGGTTCTGTAGGGAAGAATGGCTGAAAATCCTCATATCCGGCCTCTGTGAATTTGTCACATTAGACCAAGAAGATTCCTGGCCGGAATGGCTGCCAACGTCCTGAGTGACGGGACAGAACACTTTTTTTATTTCTAATTTCGCTTTTTTTTGCTTCCTATTTTTGAGGTATTAAGTGATGTTTGATGCAGGAAAAAAATAATTGAAACTAACAAGATAACAATATGTGAAAAAAAGTGTAGGGGACTGAAGACTTCCAGATGATCCTGTAGATACGATACTTTCAGGATATTGTGAGATACTGTAACACGCCAGCCCTGTTACTTGTCAAATACAGGTAATAGAATAAACATTTTGAAATATTTAAAATCTCTTGTCTTACTTTACTTGCACCCTCAGCATTCCTCCTACTCCTCCCTTTAGTTTCCATGAATGTCACTCTTTTGCTGATTGTGTTCCCATAAAGCCTGCTTCTCAGACTCGGTCATTTCGAGGCGTACTGCTCGCCTCCATTCAGCTTTTGACTCCCACCAATGGTAGACGGGCCATCATCACCCAATCAGAGAACATCACTTGAATTCTTGTGAATACTCTCCGTGTTTCAAGATGACTCTCAGCATTCCTCCTACTCCTTTCTTCAGACGCCATGTGTGCTTCATCCTGTATTGGCCAGCACTTCTTCTGTTGATCGCATTTCCTTAAAGCCTGCTTCTCAGTTTCTCTCATTTCGAGGTGCCTTATTCACCTTCTGTCCACTTTTTGACTACCACCAACGGTAGACGGGACCCCTTTACCCGATGTAAAACTATCATTCATATTCTTGTGAATATTCTCCATCTTTCAAGGCGACCGTCAGCGTTCCTCCTACTTCTTTCTTCAGTATCCACTTGTGACTCAACATGTTTTGACCAGCACTTCTTCGTTTGATTAGATTTCTGTTAAGCCTGCTTCTCAAACTTGGTGCCTTATTTACCCCCATGGTAGACAGGCCCCCTTTACCCAATGTGAAAAATTCATTCATATTCTTCTGAATACTCTCTGCATCTCAACACTCCTCCTACACCTGTCCTCGGTATCAACCTGTCTTGACCAGCAATTCTTTGTTTGATTGGATTTCTGTTAAGCCCACTTTTCAGACTCAATCATTTCAAGGCCTGCTGCTCACCCCCTGTCCAAATTTTTGACTACCACCAATGGTGGATGGGCACCATAACCCAATTTGAAAAATTCATTCATATTCTTGTGAATAAACTCTCCATCTTTCAAAGCGACTCTCAGCATTCCTCCTACTCCTTTCTTCGGTACCCATATATGCTTCAGCTTGAATTGCCCAGAGTGTCTTGTATTGGTTGTGTTCCCATAAAGCCTGCTTCTCTGACTCGGTCATTTCAAGGTGTGTTGCTCATCTCCTGTCTGCTTTTTGACTACCAACAATGATAGACAAGCCCCCATTACCCAATGTGGAAACATTATTTGAATTCTCGTGAATACTCTCCATGTTTTAAGACAACTCTCAGCATTCCTCCTACTCCTTTCTTCAGACGCAGTGCGTTCTTCATTCTGTAATGGCCAGCATTTCTTATGTTGATCGCATTCCCTGAAAGCCTGCTTCTCAGTTTCTCTCATTTTGAGGCACCTTATTCACCTCCTGTCCACTTTTTGACTACCACCAAGGTAGACGGGCCCCCTTTACCCGATGTAAAACTTTCATTCATATTCTTGTGAATATTCTCCATCTTTCAAGGCGACCGTCAGCGTTCCTCCTACTCCTTTCTTCAGTATCCACATGTGACTCAACCTGTTTTGACCAGCACTTTTTCGTTTGATTAGATTTCGGTTAAGCCTGCTTCTCAAACTTGGTGCCTTATTTTGCCCCCATGGTAGACAGGCCCCCTTTACTCAATGTGAAAAATTCATTCATATTCTTCTGAATACTCTCTGCATCTCAAGTGCTCCTCCTACACTTGTCCTCGGTATCAACCTGTCTTGATCAGCACTTCTTTGTTTGCTTGGATTTCTGTTAAGCAAGCTTCTCAGACTCAGCCATTTCAAGGCACGCTGCTGACCTCCTGCCCAAATGTTTGACTACCACCAATGGTAGATGGGCACCATTACCCAATGTGAAAAATTCATTCACATTCTTGTGAATACTTTCCATCTTTCAAAGCGACTCTCAGCATTCCTCCTACTACTTTCTTCGGTCCCCATGTATGCATCAACCTGCATTGCCCATTGTGTCTTGCATTGGTTGTGTTCCCATAAAGTCTGCTTCTCTGACTCGGTCATTTCGAGGTGTGTTGCTCATCTCATGTCCACTTTTTGACTACCACCAATGGTAGACGGGCCTCCATTACCCGATGTAAAACTATCATTCATATTCTTGTGAATATTGTCCATCTTTCAAGGCGACCCTCAGTGTTCCTCCTACTTCTTTCTTCAGTGTCTACATGTGACTCAACATGTTTTGACCAGCACTTCTTCGTTTGATTAGATTTCTGTTAAGCCTGCTTCTCAGACTGAGTGCCTTATTTACCCCCATGGTAGATGGGCCCCCATTACCCGATATGGAAACATTATTTGAATTCTTGTGAATACTCTCCATCTTTCAAAGCGACTCTCAGCATTCCTCCTACTCCTTTCTTCGGTACCCATGTATGCTTCAACTTGAATTGCCCAGCGTGTCGTGCATTGGTTGTGTTCCCATAATGCCTGCTTCTCTAACTCGGCCATTTCGAGGTGTGTTGCTCATCTCATGTCCACTTTTTGACTACCAACAATGATAGACAAGCCCCCATTACCCAATATGGAAACATTATTTGAATTCTTGTGAATACTCTCCATGTTTTAAGATGACTCTCAGCATTCCTCCTACTCCTTTCTTCAGACGCGGTGTGTTCTTCATTCTGTAATGGCCAGCACTTCTTCTGTTGATCGCATTCCCTGAAAGCCTGTTTCTCAGTTTCTCACATTTTGTGGCACCTTATTCACCTCCTGTCCACTTTTTGACTACCACCAATGGGAGATGGGCCCCGTTTACCCGATATAAAAATATCATTCATATTCTTGTGAATATTCTTCCATCTTTCAAGGCGATTCTCAGGGTTCCTCCTACTCCTTTCTTGAGTGTCTGCATGTGGCTCCACCTGTTTTGACCAGCACTTCTTCTTTCTGTTAAGCCTGCTTCTCAGACTCGTTCATTTCAAGGCACGTTGCTCACCTCCTGCTCAAATTTGTGACTACCACCAATGGTAGATGGGCCCCATAACCCAATGTGAAAAATTCATTCATATTCTTACTCTCCCTGTTTCAAGGTGACTCTCAGCATACCCCCTACTCCTTTCTTCACTATCCATGTATGCCTCACCCTGTCTTGGCCGGCACTTAGTCTCACGATCGCGTTCCTGAAAAGCCTGTTCCTCAGACTCTATCATTTCAGGAGGACTTGATCTCCTCCTCCTCCTCTGCTTTTTGACTACCACCAGTGGTAGATGGGCCCCCTTTACCTAATGTGAAAAATTCATTCATTTTCTTCTGAATACTCTCTGTATCTCAATGTTCCTCCAACACCTTTCCTCAGTATCAACCTATCTTGACCAGCCCTACTTCTTTGTTTGATTGGATTTCTGTTAAGTCCGCTTCCCAGACTTGGTCATTTCAAGGCACGTTGCTCACCTCCTGCCCGAATTTTTCACTACCACCAATGGTAGATGGGCCCTCAATAGCCAGTGTGGAAACATCAACGGAATACTCCCCATGGTTTAAGACAGATGACTCCAGCATTCCTCCTACACCTTTTCTTGGTTTCATTATCAACCTGTGTGTTAACTTGCCTTGGGTGGCGCTTAGTCTCTCGATCATGTTCCTGAAAATCCTATTCCTCCGATTCTGTCATTTCAAGAGGACTTGATCTCCTCCTCCTCCTCCTCTGCTTTTTGAGTACCACCAGTGGTAGATGGGCCCCCTTTACCCAATGTGAAAACTTCATTCATGTTCTTCTGAATGCTCTCTGTATCTCAATGTTCCTCCAACACCTTTCCTCGGTATCAGCCTGTTCTGACCAGCACTACTTCTTTGCTTGATTGGATTTCTGTGAAGTCCGCTTCTCAGACTCGGTTATTTTAAGGCACATTGCTCATCTCCTGCCCAAATTTTTCACTACCACCAATGGTAGATGGACCCTCAATACCCAATGTGGAAACATCATTTGAATTCTTGTGAATGCTCTCCATGTTTCAAGAAGACTCTCAGTGCTCGTCCTACATATTTCATTTGGTACTGCATGTGACTTTACCTTTCTTGGCTGGTGTATCATCTCTTAAGTTGCATTCCCATAAAGCCTCCTTCTCAGACTCGATCATTTCGGTGGGACTTGCTCACCTCATGTCTACTTTTTGACTACCACCAACAGCAGATGGGCCCCCTTTACCCAATGTGAACAATTCATTCATATTCTTCTGAATACTCTCCATCTCTCTCAACGTTCCTCCTACACCTGTCCTCGGTATCAACCTATCTTGACCAGCACTACTTCTTTGGATTGGATTTCTGTTCTCAATCATTTTGAAGGCGTGCTGCTCACCTCCTGCCCAAATTTATGACTACCACTAATGGTAGATGGGCCCTTAATACTCAATGTGAAGACATCAACTGAATTCTTATAAATACTCCACTTGTTTTAAGACAGATGACTCTCAGCATTCCTCCTACAACTTTCCTTGGTTTCACTATCAGCCTGTGTGTCAACCTGCCTTGTCTGGCGTTTCATTTCTCAATCAAATTTGATTGAGCAACCACACTGAAACTGACCAATCAGACCAAAGCCACCCTGACCAATCAGATTGCACAGATGACCAGACACACACGCACACTCACCCGCATGCATATGCACACACACAAACACACACACACACAAAATATATTAATATACTGCATGTATCAAATTTTTTCAAAATATATTTTAGATATATTTTAAATTTTGTAAGGACTCTTGGGCAGTGCACAGTAATGTCCACAGGTCCGTGTAATTGTGGTCTACAAGGGCTCAGTTCCACGTCTCAAACCAATGCCCCCCATAGGTATGCCCCCCGACTGTGTGCAGACAATCCCAGCTTCTATCATGGCTGACTTCGAGATCCCACTTTAATTTCCACCTTTTCAGATAGAAAATGTAACCAAATTTATTTTTGTCTGCATCCTGATCCTGCCAGGGATTCCCACTCAGTTTATGTCTGGGGGTTTTAAGGCCCCCTTTGTCCAGCCCAGGGCAAGTAGCCTATCATCTCCATGGGACAAAGTACAGCGGACCACCTTTGTTAGCTGATGATTAGAATCGAGAGTGCAGAATAAAGTATGGCAACGGTCCATACATATTAACACAAACCGTCCTGTGGGAACAAAGAAATGAATTCTGTTTCTTGTAAAACAATATAAAACCCCATCTGTTTCCATTGTGAACTATGAATTTTAATTTCCAATTCCTTGGTGACCCAGAAAGAAGTGAAGACTTTGCCAGATATTCATGGTAATGAATCTTCAGATTGATTGAGATGGAAACTAAGACGGCTGGTCTTGTCCACCACTACCTATGATGCTGTCCACTACACACCTTTGGCGCCCAATTGTTTGATTTATTAAGACATCAATTTTGGACATCATTAGCAACCCGGATGTTCAGAATTCCTGAATGCCTGCCTTTTGTTCCCAGGAGTTGGGATTGTAAAAGACAGCTTCTTTAATTTCGTTTCCAGATCATTTTTAACCTGGCATACCATGTGCTGATAACACGTCACCGCACCCAACAAATGACAGACCACCTCTATGGAGACCCGAGTGCAGTGGGTGACACCTCAGTACCCCACTAGTTTGAATGGAATGGAGCAGTTTGTGGCTGGAGTGTCAATCCTGCCAACAACGCCTGAGTTTTCCTTGTAAGTTGGATGACCTACTGGATGCAGAATAACGTCATGCCAGGATGGAGCAAAGGCAGGTTAAGGGCCCAACAGAGTAGAGTCACTTGTGGTTTTTACAGGATTCGAACCAGCAACCAACTGATTGGCGGTGCAGATCTGTAGCCTCACAGCCACCGCTATATTCAACAGAAGCTACTAGAATTTTCCTTTAGTGTTACTGATTCTTTATTCCATTTAGAATCACCACCATACCACTAGGGAACGGTATATGATACAGTATATCTTTATGTATATTGTTGGGTTAGTAATGGCTACAGTGTCTAACAAACCTCTTCCCAGGGTGCCTGCGCCCCCTGCTGGACACACCCTCTCGTACAGACTCTGAGATTTTATGCCGTGATGCCATTGATGAGATGTTCTCTTCACCACATGACCACCTGGATTGGCGGGTGACACCTCAGCACCACACTGGAGCAGTGGGAGGTTTTTTTTTACAGTGGCTATCACACCCCCTCCCTAAGCTGCGAGTTCGGCGATTATTTATTTAAAAAACTGGACACGCTGTATCACACCACCACATGACAAACACCTCAGGATGCCATACTAGGACCCGAGTGCAGCCATGCGACGGGTGACACCTCAGCACCACACTGGAACAATGTGAGGTGTTTTTTATGGTGACTGGAGTGCCAATCCTGCCACCAATGCCCAAGTTTTCCCTGTAAGTTGGACGACCTACTGGATGCAGGTTAACGTCATACCAGGATGGAGCAATGGCAGGTTAAGGGCCCAACAGAGCAGAGTCACTTCTGGAGTTTATGGGATTCGACCTACCGATTGGTGGCACAGATCCCTAACCTCAGAGCCACTGCTATATTCAACAGAAGCTACTGGAATTTTCCTTTTGTGCTACTGATTCTTTATTCCATTTAGAATCACCGCCCTACCACTAGGGAAAGATATAAGATATACCATCCATCCTCTTCCACTTATCCAAGATCGGGTCGAGGGGGCAGCAGCTTGAGCAGAGATGCCCAGACTTTTACTGCGGACTTTGCACCGATCCGCCTGTAAATCTCACGCTCCATTCTTCCCTCACTCGTGAACAAGACCCCAAGATACTTGAACTCCTCCACTTGGGGGCAGTATCTTGCTCCGAATCCTGAGAGGGCACTCCACCCTTTTCCGGCTGAGGACCATGGTCTCGGATTTGGAGGTGCTGATTCCCATCCCAGCCGCTTCACACTCAGCTGCAATATCTTTATGTATATTGTTGGGTTAGTAATGGCTACAGTCTCTAACAAACCTCTTCCCAGGGTGCCTGCGCCCCCTGCTGGACACACCCTCTCGTACAGACTCTGAGATTTTATATCGTGATGCCATTGATGAGATGTTCTCTTCACCACATGACCACCTGGATTGGCGGGTGACACCTCAGCACCACACTGGAGCAGTGGGAGGTTTTTAACAGTGACTGAAGTGCCAACACTGCCACCAATGCCCAGGTTTTCCCTATAAGTTGGAGGACCTACTGGATGCAGGTTAATGTCATACCCAGGATGGAGCAATGGCAGGTTAAGTTTGCTCAAGGGCCCAACAGAGTGGAATCACTTCTGGCATTGATTTGGCAATGTTCCGATTGCCGCTGTAGATCCCTGGCCTTAGAGCTGCCCACCACCATCTGTGCAAAGCAGAACGGGTCCGTCCTGAAATGTGGAAGTGGGAAGAAAAGAACAAGAACTCTAGAGGAGCTACAAAGGACAGATGAATAGGACATACCTGAGAAAAAAAATGAAGTGCTGACCGCAGGGCTTAGAAGCAACGGTTGGAAAGGACATGAGGAACGCTAAAAGGCCGCTGGAGAAAAACACTGAGGAGAAGGACAAAGATGGCCAAGGAGACGTCACTGAGTGTTTTAATATTAAAAGAAACGTCAAGAAGTAGGTGAAGAGCGTCAGGACCTGTGCCAGCACTAGTAAAGTGCTCACCCTGCTTGGAGGTTTTCATATTTTGTTGGTCTGAAAACACAGAGGACTTAATTTGGCTCTTTTGACACATTGAGACACTCTGTAGTGCCACACACTCATGTGAATAGGAGGCGGCCAATGGGCTCAAAAGATGGTTGTTTCATGTCGGACCAGTGGGTGGCAGTGGGCACTAACCCCTTCTGTCTCTGTTCTGCAGACCACCCGAGGGAAATCCCACCTGAGCCTGTCAACATCACTTCCAGTTCTGGTCCCAGTGACATCACTTTGTCCAATCCAGTTTTAGAGATGCCATCTTGTTGCCGTTAATTCAGTTCTTGCTTGAACTCAGTCTACTCAGGGCTTAGAAGGAACGGTTGGAAAGGATGTTAGGGAAGCTAAAAGACCACTGGAGAAAAACACTGAGGAGAAGGACAAAGATGGCCAAGGAGACGTCACTGAGTGTTTTAATATTAAAAGAAAGGTCAAGGAGGAGGTGAAGAGCGTCAGGACCTGTGCCGGTGCTAGTAAAGTGCTCACCCCGCTTGCAGGTTTTCACATTTGGTGGTCCACAACGTTGAAACACAGTTAGGATTTCATTTGGCTTTTTTGACACTGAGAGGAACTCTGTTAAAGACACAGTGACAGCAGTGTCACACACGTGTGAACAGATTCTCTATTAAGGATCTAAGTTATCCATTGGTCTGTGGGGGTCCTGGCTCAACTTCCATCAGGTGTCATGGGGGTCGTCAGCAAACAGCCTTTGTCGATTCCAGCCACACATTCTTCATTGGATTGAGACCTGAGCTCCTACTTGGCTGCTCAAAAGATAGTTGTTTCATGCCGGACCAGGGGCTGGCAGTGGGCACTAAGCCCTTCTGTATTTGTCCTGTAGACCACCTGAAGGAAATCCCATCTGAGACTGTCGACATCACTTCCAGTTCTGGCCCCAGTGACATCACTTGCTCTAATCCAGCTATAGAAACGCCATCTTGTTGACATTAATTCAGTTCTTGCTTGAATTCAGTCTGTGCCGACCTTTTCATCTTTACTTTTTTTGCATTTGTTTCAAGTATACGGGGTAGCCAGGGGGTCTCTTTGTTATCTTTTCACAGCAGATGTCTGTAAAGTGCTCCAAACGGACACCCTAAGTATACATTTTAGTAGATGGTAACAACGTCAGCCTTTGACCTATGGGCAGGGGGGGGTCCTCTCTCTTTCTTTATCAGTTCTGCCATTTTTCCCCTTCTTCTTTAAAAGTGCTCAAGCCGGGGAGGGGATCTCCCCACATAGTGTTCTGGGTGTGCGCCCAGGGGGCCTGTGATGACAAAGGACCTTTTTATCAATACCCACCCACCATCAACACTCAAAGAAACGATGGAGAATCTGTGGGCCAAAATGACCAAGCAGTGCGATGAAGCAGTCAAGTCTAGTGCAGCGAATCACGAGGGTCTCTGCATTACATGACCCGCTGCATTGTTAAAAGGGCGATCAACGCTCTGTTGAGGAGCTAGGTCACCCAGAATGGTGTGGCGGTCTTGTTCAAGCTCCGACAGGGGTCATGGGGTTCCTGGAAATTCCCATTCAATCCCCAATGTGTGCAACAAATCCCACCTTCTATCACAGGTGAGTCTGAGATCCCACTTTGAGATTCCTTTCCACCTTTTCATTTATAAAATGTAACTGAATTTCTTCTTGTCTGTGTCCAAATCCTGCCAGGGATTCCCAGTCACTTTGTGGGAGTTTTAAAGCCCCCTTTGTCCAGCCCAGGTCAAGTGGTCCATTATCTCCAGGGGACAAAGTACAGCAGACCACCTTTGTTAGCTGATGATTAGAAACAAGAGTGCAGAATATAATATGGCAACGGTTCATACATATTAACATAAACCGTCCTGTGGGAACAAAGACATTCATTCTGTTTCTTGTAAAACAAAATAAAATCCCACCTGAAATGATCAAGGAGTTTTTAAAAAGTACAATCAACTTTTTATTAACAATCTAAGTTGGTCTGTGGGGGTCTCGGCTCAGCTTCCATCAGGTGTCATGGGGGTCATCAATTATAGCCACAAACTCTTCATTGGATTGAGGTCTGAACTCTTACTCGGCTGTTAACCTCCATGGTTTTAACCCCGAGTGTCTCTCTCAGGGACACCTGTGCTGTTCGCACGTACGCCTTGTCACAAGAACAGACAGGCAACATCCAAAGGTTTGGGGCAGCCACCTGTATATTGTGGCCAGGCAGCAAAAGGGCTCAGGTTGAAGTGCAAAACAGAATTGATTGTAAGACTGAAAAGATGGTAGCTTTAAAGTCCAAGACAGGAGGCGATGTCATCAGGACTGGAACCTGGAGGTGATGTCATCTGGACCGGAAGTGTCATCATCGATGGCCCCGGACCCCAGAAGTGACGTCATTGGGAGCGGACGTGTCATCATCAATGGTGCCAGAAGTGGAAGTGACGCCAGCAAAGGCGCACAAAAAGCAGAAGTGATGTCATCTGAAACAGAAGTGATGTCATCAATGGCCCACCACCTGCCACGCCCCCTAATCTTGCATTACACTACAGTCTATCTATCTATCTATCTATCTATCTATTATATAGCACCTTTTCTATCTATCTATCTGTCTATTTATCTATTGTGGACTAAGCCCTGGACACAGACAGGCAGACATGTTGTAAATCACCACCACATGTTTATTTACACTAATACAGTATTTACAAAGTCAACAGTGAACACAACCCACTTCCCCCAAAGTCCAGGCCTTTCTCACACTGCCTTTTCTCCTTCAGACCGCCTCCACTCCTCTCCTCCAAGACCTTGTCTTCTTCCACCCGACTCCAGCCTTGAATGAAGGGAGGCGGCCCCTTTTATAGTTACCCAGATGTGCTCCAGGTGCTTCCTGGCAATCTTCCCCCGGCACTCCCCAGTGTGGCGGAAGTGCCAGCTGCGCACCCGGAAGCGCTCCGGGTGTCCCCAATCCTCTTCTCCCAGCACTTCCGGGTGTGGTGGAGATGCTGAGGTCCAGGGCTCTGTAGGCATTGGGGTGCCCTCTGTCAGTGACCATGGCCCCTACAGGGTTGAGCTTCCCAGCTCCCAACCCGTGGTCCCCAAAGCAACCAGGACGGCCGCCCCATCGTGGTCTGGAGGAGGCGCAAGCCCTCCTCCATTCCTCCTTGGCGTCCCGGCTGGATACCACACCCAGGCACTCGCCATACTATCTATCTATTATATAGTGCCTTATCTATCTATCTATCTATCTGTTATATAGTGCCTTTCCTATCTATCTACGAGGTGTGGCAGAAAAGTAATGAGACTGATTTTTTATTTACCAGTTTTTATTTTTTTCAAACATCAATGTTATCCCCTTCAAAGTAGTTCCCTTGGGCAGCTACACACCGATGGAGACGTTGTTCCCACTGTTGGTAGCAGCGCTGGAAGTCTTCAACCGGTATGGTCTTCAGCATGTCCGTTACACTCTTTTGGATGTTTTCTAAAGTCCCGAAATGATGTCCTTTGAGGACATTTTTCAGTTTAGGAAAAAGGAAAAAGTCACACGGACTGAGGTCAGGTGAATAAGGGGGCTGGGGAACCACAGGAATGCGTTTTTCCGATTGTCCTTCTGCTCAATTGTGAGGTTTTTCGGCACCATTTTGGCACAGACCGTTCGCATGTGCAAATGTTCAGTCAGAACGGTAAATCTGTTCAAATTTAATTGTTCACTCAACATTCTTAATGTTAAACGACGGTCTGATCTCACAAGAGTGTTCACACGTTCGATGTTTTCATTGGTTTTCGAAGTTGAAGGCCTCCCTGAAAAACTTGATCTCGGGATAAAGAATGTTCCCCATAGGCCTGTTTTAACTTTTCAAACGTCACACTTGCCGATTCTCCAAACTTAGCACAAAATTTAATGGCACAACGTTGCTCCAAATTCCGCTGTTCCATTCTGCGTGACGCACAACCAAAAACACAACTTCGCTAATAGCAGTCACAAAAATCACGTAGTTAACAGAAGGAGTTGAAACTCGCACTGAGCTATGGGAAGGTACTGATACACGTGCTCTATCAAGGACAACAGCGCAGCGTTGCCAGATCGCTTGCAGTGTTGCCAGTCTCATTACTTTTCTGCCACACCTCGTATCTATCTATCTATCTATCTATCTATCTATCTATCTATCTATCTATCTATCTATCTATCTATCTATCTATCTATCTACCTAGAGCCTTTTATATCTATCTATTTTAAATAATTATGCTTGATACAACATAGAACAGCTGATGCTCCAACCATACCATTCCTCTTCAATGGCTTTTTTTAAGCAGCAGTTGTTCAATTACCAAAATATGCATGGTGTTTTGGCTCCCTCTAGTGGTTGCATATAGAATTGCATGATGGTTTGACAAACTGGTGTTGCGTTGGTTAAATGACACCTCCTGCTACTGGTTCATGTCTGTTATCCCAGCTGACTGGATGGGCAGAGCCTGAAAGGAAACTGATGTCAGGTGTCCTCTGGGTGATGGGCATTCATTTCAAAGAGATAACAGAAAGTACATAAACAAACTTTCCATTCCCCATTACACCCACGGTGCCCACTTAATGTAATAATAATAATAATAATAATAATAATAATAATAATAATAATAATTATTATTATTATTATTATTATTATTATTATTATTATTATTAATTAATATAGTGCTTTTCTCACTGCTGAAAGCTCTTTATTTACATAGGCAGGTGAGAGCCTCTTCAACCACCACTACTGTGTAGCACCCACCTGGATGATGTAATGGCAGCCATGTTTACATCTGTACACTTACTACACTTTAGCTGTTAGGTGGTAAAGTTGTGAGAGAGAGTTAGCCCATTAGAGACAGGAGATGATGGGGAGGGGGGGTGAGAATGACTAGGCCATGGAATGGCAATTTAGCCAGGATATTGGGATACACCCTGCCCTTTTTCAAAAGATACCCAGGGATCTTTAATGATCACAGAGAGTCAGGACCTCGGTTTTACATCTCATCCTCCACAAGGAGGAGGCTAGCATATGAATTGCAGCATGAAAAAGAAGAAACACGACCACCTGAGTAGTTCTACCCATGTATTGGGTAGTGCCTTAAGCATGGGAAAGGCACTATATACCTAAAATTTGTTATTATTATCCATCATGCAACCTGCTATATCCTAACTGCAGGGTCACGGGGGTCTGCTTTAGCCAATCCCAGGGCACAAGGCAGGAAACAAACCCCGGGAAGGGCGCCAGCCCACACACACATCCACGGACAATTTAGGATCGCCAATGCACCTAACTTGCATGTCTTTGGACTGTGGGAGGAAACCCACGCAGACACAGGGAGAACATGCAAACTCCATGCAAGGAGGACCCGGGAAGTGAACCCAGGTCTTCTTACTGTGAGGCAGCAGAGCTACCCACTGCACCACTGTGCCTCCCCTTTATGTGAGTGTATATGGTAAATCCGTTAAGTAGTTTTCTCGTGAAAGGCTGACAGAGAGACAGATGTTGGATTTAATATATAGAGCGACGGTTCTCAACCTTTGGGGCGCGAAGATGTGAAAAAAAGAAAACAAGAATCGAAAATATGAAAAATACATCTATTGAAACCAAAACAAATTAACTTAAACTACATTCTGATACTAGAACAATAACTATAGAGTTAGATAAATGTCGATAAAAGTTAAGTAGGTATAATAACACTTGTAGCAGTGTATAGAGTATATAAGAATAAATTTTATTAGGGTTTCAAAAAACGTTAGGGGGGGGCGCAATTAAAACTATTATGAAAACTCGGGTCGCAAATACTTAAAAGTTGAGAAACGCTGATATAGAGAGATATCAGGGTTACACTAAAATGAAGCAATGAGAACACCATGTTAAAGTAACGGGTTGTTAGCAGTTTTTTTAAAGTGCTCCACCATATCAGCCTGTTGAATTTTTATCAGTAAACTCGTATTCCAGATTTGAGGTGCATAACAGCAGAAGGCCAACCGCCCGCTCGCCCGCTCGCCCGCCCGCCTCACCACTTCTTTTAAGTTTAGCTCTTGGAATTCTAAGCAGACCCTCATTTGAAGATTTGGAGTGTAAGGTGACAGACATTCTGAAATACAGGATGGAGCAGATGATTGAAAGCTTTGTAAACCATCAGCAGGATTTTAAAGTCAATTCTAAATGACACCGGTAACCAGTATAGTGACATTAAGACTGGGGTGATGTGCTCGGTTTTTCTTTTCCTAGTTAAGATTCTAGCAGCTCCATTCTGCACTCGTTGTAATCGATTGATGTCTTTTTTCCGGCGGTCCTGAGAGGAGTGCATTACAGTAATCTAGCCGACTAAAAACAAAAGCCAATTCTGAATGACACAGGTAACCAGTGTAGTGACATCAAAAGTCTCCTAGAAGTCTCATGTGGTCCTGATGAGGATGGAAAGAACTGGAAAGGACATCACGGTTTTACCCCCTCTAACTCTGTGGAACGTTCACTTTATTTATTTGGATTATTGATTTGTTTTTTTAAGGCACTGATCTTAATGAGACTTAAAAGAACTCGTTTCACACTTTTGTGTTCTCTCAGTTTTAATAGACTGCCATAAATCTGATTGTGAAGTCTCTCTTAACTTCTGGGCCCTAAATCCTGACTGATGCCAGCCCATTCTTGCATAATCAGAATTGGTGGGTTTTTTTGTTTACCCACCCACCTCTTGAGGATTGACCACAAGTTCTCAATGGGGAGTTTCCTGGCCATGGACTCAAAATTTCAATATTTTGTTTTCCGAGCCTCTCAGTTCTCACTTTTGTCTTATGGCCCGGTTAAATCTGATTTCAAAGTCTCTCTTGTCTGTCTCACTTATCCTGGTCCATCCTCGGTTATGACTACCGATGTCCCCGGATAAAGGAAGTTAACCCTGGCTGAGGGTACGGGGCATCTCACCACCCAGCTAGTGGGATTTGAACCCAGGACGCTGAAGCTGTGAGGTGTTGATGCTGCCCACTCTCCTCCTCCAATTAGAATGTTCCCTGCTGGTGAGTTTCTCCTCACAAAGTGGTCTTCTCCTTTTGAGGCCCCCACGGGCTGACATAATCATCTTTTCATTTGGGCCCAGTGATTTCTCACCAGGCTGTCACGCCTTTGATTCCAGCTCTGCTGCCCTTGTTTTCCAGCCCACCAGCTCATTTCTTTGTAAAGGCGCTTTACCTGCCGCCACCTGTAAATATTCAAATTCAAGCCTAAACAAAGCATTGGCACAAATGAGTCACCGCAGCAGGAGCAGATCGGGGCCAAAGGCGAGAAAACAAAAAACGGCTTGGCGGGAACAAAGGGAAGTGAGCTGCCGGGCCACTTTAAAAACATGAAACTTCACATTGGGATCCTGGTGGTCCACCTGGCCGGCCCCTCCAGACCGACACACCTAAAGCAGCCAGCAGCACGGCTCAGGTGACCACAGATGGTTTGTTGTCCTTCTGATTTGCATGATGAGCCACAAACAGAGCAAAGCCACCTCAGAACAGAGTCAGGTGTTACACGGCAGCAGAGCAGAGTGGAATTCTATATAGCGCCTTTTCGAGAAACTGCAGTGGATACACAGTGAGTTCAGAAAGGATTCAGACCTCTTGACTTTCTGTAAAAAGAATCAGTCTCAACACACAAAAAAGGTTTGGGGCAGCCACCATTATATTGTCCTTGGCTGCAAAAGGGTATCGAATAAGGCAAGTACAGAGGAACCTTGGATTGCGAGTAACTTGGTAACTTTTGCAAGACGAGCTACAATTTTTCATAAAATTTGACTTGATGAACGAGCGAGGTCTTGCAATACGAATAGTACGTATACGCTTTGTCTGCCGAGTGTCACGTGATCACAACTGAGCTGATGGTTCTTCTCTCTCTCTCTCTCTCGCTGAGGGATTGTGGGTAATCACCTCCCATGCTCGGTCTCAGTCGGCGTGCTTCACATAGACATAGAATTACTAGACGCCGCATGACCAGCAGCATCGTACGTGAACGTCGCCGCCATATTGCGAGTGGCACTGCTGTGGAGTGAAGTGATGGATAATGTGCTGCTTGGGTTTGTACAAACCGCTGTACGCTCCAAACCAGATCCCGGGGGATTAGATAGATAGATAGATAGATAGATAGATAGATAGATACTTTATTAATCCCAAGGGGAAATTCACAAAATCCAGCAGCAGTATACTGATACAAAGAAACAATATTAAATTAAATAGTAATAAAAATGAAAAAAAATGAAAAAAAAAAAATGTTAACATTTACTCCCCCGGGTGGAATTGAAGAGTCGCATAGTGTGGGGGAGGAATGATCTCCTCAGTCTGTCAGTGGAGCAAGACAGTGACAAAAGTCTGTCGCTGAAGCTACTCCTCTGCCTGGAGATGACGACACTGTTCAGTGGATGCAGTAGATTCTTCATGATTGACAGGAGTTTGCTTAGTGCCCGTCGCTCTGCCACAGATGTTAAACTGTCCAACTTTACTCCTACAATAGAGCCTGCCTTCTTAACAAGTTTGTCCAGGCGTGAGGTGTCTTTCATCTTTATGCTGCCACCCCAGCACACCACCGCGTAGAAGAGGGCATTCGCCACAACCGTCTGGTAGAACATCTGCAGCATCTTACTGCAGATGTTGAAGGATGCCAACCTTCTCAGAAAGTATAGTCTGCTCTGACCTTTCTTACACAGAGCATCAGTATTGGCAGTCCAGTCCAATTTATCATCCAGCTGCACTCCCAGGTATTTATAGGTCTGCACCCTCTGCACAGTCACCTCTGATGATCACAGGGTCCATGAGGGGCCTGGGCCTCCTAAAATCCACCACCAGCTCCTTGGTTTTGCTGGTGTTAAGATGTAAGTAGTTTGAGTCGCACCATTTAACAAAGATTTAACCATTTAACCTATTACGTTTTATAGGTAAGGCTGAACAATTGTTTTGGTTATATCAGGCCATTAGAAAATCCCGTTTTATAATCTTAGCACTCATGGCCACCTTACAATACAATTAAACAAACAGCGGTTTGTACAATCCCAAGCAGCACATGCGTAAGGGATCTTTATCCATCACTTCACTCCACAGCAGTGCCACTGGCAATATGGTGGCGACGTTGACGTGTGATGCTGCTGGTCATGCGGCGTCTAGTAATTCTATGTCTATGTGTACGAGCGTCTACTGTTTAGCATGGTGACCACGTGTGTGTGTGTGTGTTGTGACATGTGGGTCCCTGTCTTGCACCCCAAAACACAAAGCTGATTCTCAGTACTTTAGCAACACCAGCTTTTATTCAGCTGATTTAATTGTAGCAGGATCTGCCACTCGCCTATACACAGACACAGCAGTCAGTCAGGATCAGGTCCAGGTTATTCTGTGCCCTGCGCATTTATAATGTTCCTTGTATCGACGGCAGGTGCTCATAGCATGTCCGCGATCTTTTCGGATTCACTTTTACAGTGAACTGCTACATCGCTGGGAGCCTGCGGTTTTTTCGGGACGCTTGTGTGTCGTCCTATTTTGAGGGGGGGGGATCCCAAAACAGTTTAGAAACCTTACAGTGCGTACAGCATTTTGTTTTTATTTTGTGTCCAAGTGTAGCGACTCTTCTGGCAAAAGCAACTGTCATTGGTTAGGCTCCTTGTTAAAGTCACAAAAAAAGAAAAAGATTCCAGTGAGGCGACAGATAGCAGGGACTCCGTTAGTTAGAGTGAAAGTCATCGTACGTACAGTATCTCACAAAAGCGAGTACACCCCTCACATTTTTGTAAATATTTTATGATATCTTTTCATGGGACAACACTGAAGATATGACACTGTGATACGATGTCCAGTAGTCCGTGTACACAGTGTAAATTTGCTGTCCCCTCAAAATAACTCGACACACAGCCATTAATGTCTGAACCGCTGGCAACAAAAGTGGGTACACCCCTAAGTGAAAAATGTCCAAACTGTGCCCAATTAGCCATTTTCCCTCCCCGGTGTCATGTGACTCGTTAGGGTTACAAGGTCTCTGGTGTGTTAAATTTGGTGTTATCGCTCTCACACTCTCTCTCTCATACTGGTCACTGGCAGTTCAACATGGCACCACATGGCAAAGAACTCTCTGAGGATCTGAAACAAAGAATTGTTGCTCTACATAAAGATGGCCGAGGCTATAAGAAGATGGCCAACACCCTGAAACTGAGCTGCAGCACGGTGGCCAAGACCACACGGTGAGAGGTTTAACAGGACAGGTTCCACTCAGAACAGGCCTCGCCATGGTCGACCAAAGAAGTTGAGTGCCACGTGCCCAGTGTCATATTCTGAGGTTGTCTTTTGAAAATAGATGTATGAGAGGTTGAAGGGGTGGGGGGGTTCAGCCTGGCAGTGCTCAGACCATACGCCCGCCGCACACGGCATCACATTGGTCTGCATGGCTGTCGTCCCAGAAGGACGCCTCTTCTAAAGATGATGTACAAGAAAGACAAGCAGACTAAGGACATGGATTACTGGAACCATGTCTTGTGGTCTGAAGAGACCAAGATCAACTTATTTGGTTCAAATGGTGCCAAGCGTGTATGGTGGCAACCAGGTGAGGAGTACAAAGACAAGTGTGTCTTGCCTACAGTCGAGCATGGTGGTGGGAGTGTCATGGTTTGGGGCTGCATGACTGCTGCCAGCACTGGGGATCTACAGTTCATTGAGGGAACCATGAATGGCAACATGTTTTTTTGGACTTTATGTTTTTGGACTTCTCTAGCGCCTTCAACACCATCCAACCTCTGCTCCTTAGAGACAAGCTGACTGAGATGGGAGTAGACTCACACCTGGTGGCATGGATTGTGGACTATCTTACAGACAGACCTCAATATGTGCATCTTGGGAACTGCAGGTCTGACATTGTGTTCAGCAATACAGGGGCGCCGCAGGGGACTGTACTTTCTCCGGTCCTGTTCAATCTATATACATCAGACTTCCAATATGACTCAGAGTCCTGTCACGTGCAAAAGTTCGCTGATGACACTGCTATTGTGGGCTGCATCAGGAGTGGGCAGGAGGAGGAGTACAGGAAGCTAATCAAAGACTTTGTTAAATGGTGCGACTCAAACCACTTACATCTTAACACCAGCAAAAACAAGGAGCTGGTGGTGGATTTTAGGAGGCCCAGGCCCCTCATGGACCCCGTGATCATCAGAGGTGACTGTGCAGAGGGTGCAGACCTATAAATATCTGGGAGTGCAGCTGGATGACAAATTGGACTGGACTGCCAATACTGATGCTCTATGTAAGAAAGGTCAGAGCAGACTATACTTTCTGAGAAGGTTGGCATCCTTCAACATCTGCAGTAAGATGCTGCAGATGTTCTACCAGACAGTTGTGGCGAGTGCCCTCTTCTACACGGTGGTGTGCTGGGGTGGCAGCATAAAGATGAAAGACGCCTCACGCCTGGACAAACTTGTTAAGAAGGCAGGCTCTATTATAAGAATAAAGTTGGACAGTTTAACATCTGTGGCAGAGCGACAGGCATTAAGCAAACTCCTGTCAATCATGAATAATCCACTGCATCCACTGAACAGTGTCATCTCCAGGCAGAGGAGTAGCTTCAGTGACAGACTTTTGTCACTGTCCTGCTCCACTGACAGACTGAGGCGATCGTTCCTCCCCCACACTATGCGACTCTTCAATTCCACCCGGGGGAGTAAATGCTAACATTTTTTTTTTTTTTTATTTAATTATTTATTTATTTATTTATTTATTTATTTATTTATTTTATTACTATTTAATTTAATATTGTTTCTTTGTATCAGTATACTGCTGCTGGATTATGTGAATTTCCCCTTGGGATTAATAAAGTATCTATCTATCTATCTATCTATCTATGTACTGTGACATAGTGAAGCAGAGCCTGATCTCCTCCCTTTGGAAACTGGGCCGCAGGGCAGTATGCCAACATGATAACCTCCAAGACCACCACTGCCTTGCTAAAGAAACTGAGGGTAAAGGTGCTGGACTGGCCAAGCATGTCTCCATACCTAAACCCTATTGGGCATCTGTGGGGCGTCCTCAAACGGAAGGTGGAGGAGCGAGCGCAAGGTCTCTAACATCCACCAGCTCCGTGATGTCGGCATGGAGGAATGGAAGAGGATTCCAGTGACAACCTGTGAAGCTCTAGTGAACTCCATGCCCAAGAGAGTTAAGGTAGTGCTGGAAAATAATGGTGGGTGGCCACACAAAATATTGACACTTTGGGCACAATTTGGACATTTGTCACTTAGGGGTGGACTCACTTTTGTGAGATGCTGTAATAACCCTCGTCTCCCTCACACCAGCCACGATTCTTTTCAAAGGTAAGGTGCAGGTTAATTTGGTTTATATATTTTTACTTTATATTTTGTATTAATCATTTTTATATGAATAGTTTTGGATTGTGGAACGAATCATCTGAGCGTCCATTATTTCTTAAGGGGAAATTCGCTTTGATATACGAGTGCATTGGATTACAAGCATTCGTTTCTGGAACGAATTACACTCGCAGTCCAAGGTTCCACTGTAATGCTCTTTTTGAGATCCAAAGCTGAACTGGTTTGAGTTGTGAAATGATGGTGGCTTTAAAAGCCAAAACCGGAAGTGATGTCGCCTGAGGCCAGAACAGGAAGTGATGTTGTTGATGTTAAATCAGGTAGGTTTTCCCATATTTGGCCTGTAGAGATAACAGAAGTGGGTTTGGCGCACCCTGCCACCCCCTGGCCTGGTGGGTAATTACCTCCACTTGGTCCACTCAGCTTCCTCCTAATCACACATGTGTGACACCATGTAATTGTGTTGTTGGATTTCATTTGAAATGGATGAATTTGCCATTTTGGCCATCAATCCACACCTCATATCCCATAATGCCAAGGAGATCACATGTCTTCAGGAAGGTTTGCAAATTGATTAAAAAATCGAAAAACTGAGATCTCCCCATCCTAGAAGTTTTCGGACCCTATGCCGTGGCACTCCAAACTGTGCTCAGGTCCATCCTGCTTGCTTTAATCCTCCTTGAGATGTTTCTAGAACTTGGTTGGAGTCCACCTGCAGTCAACGGAATTTGTTGAACGTCCTTTAGAAAGGCACTCATGTACCTGTGCACCGAAGGTCCTGCAACTCACACGGCATGTTGGGATAAAAAAAAACAAACCATGAAGTCCAAGGAACTCTCTGTAGACCTCAAGAATCAAATCGTGGTGAGGCATCGACTAGGACAATGGGATCAAACCAATTATAAAGCACCAAGTGTTCCCAGGGGCAAAGTAGCCTCTTGAATTCTCAAATGGAAGACGTTTGGAAGCACTAGGACTCTTCCTAGAGTTGGGCGTCTGACCAAAACTGAGCAACCTGGCAAGAAGGACTCCAGTCAGGAAGGCGATTAAGACCCCAAAGGTCACTTTAACAGAGCTTCAGAGGTCTTTTGTTGAGACAGAAGAACCTTTTGGAAGGGCGACCATCTCAGCAGCACTCAGTCAATTGGGCGTTTATGGAAAAGTAGCCAGACAGAAGATACTTTTGAGTAAAAGGAGTTTAAAGGACTCTGAGAGCAGGAAGAGGAAGATTCTCTGGTCTAATGAGAGAAAAATTAAACTATCAGGGCAGAACTGCAAATTCTACGTCTGAAGACTGGGAACTGCTCTTCACCTGCCTAATATCGTCCCTTAGGTGAAGCAGGATGGAGGCAGCATCATACTATGGTGGTCCTGGGTTTGAATAGGAGGAAGGGTGAATGCAGTCAAATACAGAGAGGACCTTGAAGAAAACTTGGTCCAGAATGCACACCACCTCAGACTGGATCGACGTTTCACCTCTCAGCACAATAATGGCCTGAAAAATAAAGCTAAGACAACACTGAAGTTGCCTTAGGACAAATCTCTGAGCGTCCTTGAGAGGCCCAAACCTAAACCTGATTGATAGAACACCTGAGGAGAGACCTGAAGACAGCCGTTTACAGACGCATCTCACTCGATCGAACTGCTCAAATCCAGGTGTGCAAAGCTTATAGAGACTTACTTACAAATACTCAAAACGGGAATGTCTGCAAAAGGGGCCTCTACAAAATACTGAATTAAAGGTCTGAATACTAATATGAATCGCAGATTTCAGTTTTCTATTTTTAACAAATGTTTAAAGCTTTTTGAGAAAAGGTTTTCACTTTGTCCAAAATGTGCAGAAAGTGAAGGGGTCTGAACACAGAGTGAACCAGGTCTATCTATCTATCTATCTATCTATCTATCTATCTAGTATATAGTGCCTTTCATATCTATCTATCTATTTATCTTATATATAGTGCCTTTCATATCTATCTATCTATCTATCTATCTATCTATCTATCTATCTAGTATATAGTGCCTTTCATATCTATGTATCTATGTAGCTATCTATCTGTCTATTATATAGTACTTTTCATATCTATCTACAGTGGGATGCAAAAGTTTGGGCAACCTTGTTATTAGTCATTATTTTCCTGTATAAATCGTTGGTTGTTACGATAAAAAATGTCAGTTAAATATATCATATAGGAGACACACACAGTGATATTTGAGAAGTGAAATGAAGTTTATTGGATTTACAGAAAGTGTGCAATAATTGTTCAAACAAAATCAGGCAGGTGCATAAATTTGGGCACCACAAAAAAGAAATGAAATCAATATTTAGTAGATTCGCCTTTTGCAGAAATTACAGCCTCTTAACGCTTCCTGTAGGTTCCAATGAGAGTCTGGATTGTGGTTGAAGGTATTTTGGACCATTCCTCTTTACAAAACATCTCTAGTTCTTTCAGGTTTGATGGCTTCCGAGCATGGACAGCTCTCTTTAACTCACACCACAGATTTTCAATTATATTCAGGTCTGGGGACTGAGATGGCCATTCCAGAACGTTGTTCTTGTTCCTCTGCATGAATGCCTTAGTGGATTTTGAGCAGTGTTTCGGGTCGTTGTCTTGTTGAAAGATCCAGCCCCGCGCACCTTCAGCTTTGTCACTGATTCCTGGACATTGGTCTCCAGAATCTGCTGATACTGAGTGGAATCCATGCGTCCCTCAACTTTGACAAGATTCCCAGTTGTCCCTGCACTGGCCACACAGCCCCACAGCATGATGGAACCACCACCATATTTTACTGTAGGTAGCAGGTGTTTTTCTTGGAATGCTGTGTTCTTTTTCCTCCATGCATAACGCCCCTTGTTATGCCCAAATAACACAATTTTAGTTTCATCAGTCCACAGCACCTTATTCCAAAATGAAGCTGGCTTGTCCAAATGTGCTTGAGCAGACCTCAAGCGGCTCTGTTTGTGCTGTGGGCGGAGAAAAGGCTTCCTCTGCATCACTCTCGCATACAGCATCTCCTGGTGTAAAGTGCGCCGAATGGTTGAACGATGCACAGTGACTCCATCTGCTGCAAGATGATGTTGTAGGTCTTTGGTGCTGGTCTGTGGGTTGACTCTGACTGTTCTCACCATTCATCGCTTCTGTCTATCCGAAATCTTTCTTGGTCTGCCACTTCGAGCCTTAACTTGAACTGAGCCTGTGGTCTTCCATTTCCTCAATATGTTCCTAACTGTGGAAACAGACAGCTTCAATCTCTGGGACAGCTTTCTGTATCCTTCCCCTAAACCATGATGGTGAACAATCTTTGTCTTCAGGGCATTTGAGAGTTGTTTTGTGACCCCCATGTTGCTACTCTTCAGAGAAAATTAAAGGAGGAGGGAAACTTACAATTGACCCCCTTAAATACTCTTTCTCATTCTAGGATTCACCTGTGTATGTAGGTCAGGGGGCACTGAGCTTACCAAGCCAATTTGAGTTCCAATAATTAGTTCTAAAAGTTTTGGAATCAATAAAATGACAACGGTGCCCAAATTTATGCACCTGCCTGATTTTGTTTGAACAATTATTGCACACTTTCTGTAAATCCAATAAACTTCATTTCACTTCTCAAATATCACTGTGTGTGTCTCCTATATGATATATTTAACTGACATTTTTTATCGTAACAACCAACGATTTATACAGGAAAATAATGACTATTAACAAGGTTGCCCAAACTTTTGCATCCCACTGTATCTATCTATCTATCTATCTATCTATCTATCTAGTATATAGTGCTTTTCATATCTATCTATCTATCTATCTATCTATCTGAGTTTTAATGACCTGACAGTAATGGAATTCCATTCCCACACCTCTGTCTGGCAAGCCCTTCAGTCAGGACACAGTCTGTTCATTGCACATCACTAAATCAATAAATTATATAAATAAGACGGACTACACAGGAAGGGTGAGGCGGCTGTTCTCCTGACTAATATAAACGCCTTGTCCTGACAGTGATGACTGTGTACTACAGACTATAACTTTATCTTCTTAAGGCCTTATCTTTTGTAAATAAAGCCACACTGAAGAATGCTAATTCTTTTGTCCAATGCCACCCCCCTGCCCTACTATCACACTACTGAAGGTCTGGCTAGTTAGGCCTGCCTCAATCTGTCAGGACAGTTGCTTTCAATTCTTGTCATTTTTTGCCATTACATCCTTATTTAGTTCCCTTGCCTGCTCGTGGTTTACGTCTTATCTTGTGTTGTCTCTTTTTCCTCATTCCCTTGATCCTTGTTTCAATGTCTTTTATAACATGAGGAGAAGAATTAAAAAGTAAAGGCAACCACCTTTAAATCCTGGTAACTGTGAGCAGATGGACACACCAGTTCTGCACGTATTATTTCTGCACACCGAGGTCCTGGCCAATTCTTGTATCTTTCCACTAACGTTTTCAGTCCTTTGGAGAGGAGGCTGTTGATCTACTGCTTAATCCTGACCTGCCCCACTTCCTTAATAATAATAATAATTCATTACATTTTAATAGCGCTTCTCTCAGTACTCAAAGCACTATCCACACAGGGAGGAACCAGGAAGTGAACCCACAATCTTCACAGTCTCCTTACTGCAAAGCAGCAGCACTACCACTGCGCCACCTGTGCAAATTCATCATCAGAAGTGAAACTCACTAGTATCTAGATAGTTGTACCTCACTTTTTAAACAGCTGTTCAGACAAAGAAAGGAAGACATGCTGGTGGCTAAGGCTATCGATTAGTTTATAACCTGGACATGTGGGACAACAAGTAGCTAAATTATTTTACAGCCTGGGAAAGGAAGACATACCGATACCTCAGGCAACACCAAAAAAAAGTTTTATTGTTTGGGAAGATGGACAGTGAATTCATTCATCATACTGACAGCCAGTCAATCAGAATATCTAACAATCACATCTTGCGAAACCCCCCTCGTAGAATTTTTTAATAAATATGTCTCGTCTGAAGAGCGACATATGAGAGAAGAAGAAAAAGGGACGAAGACATCAGGAGAAGGGAACAGAGCGACGTCAGAAGAGGGCGCCGGCAATATGCAGCCATTTCCATCTCGTCGTCAGAAAAGCATCATGAACAACTACGAGTGCTCGATCATACGACATTCATCCTTGTCATCTTTACTTTTTCATAAGCTTTTCCTAAAGACTACATATATCCAGACTTTACTATCAGTCCTGTTTTCTATTATTATTTGTCAGTCAGTCATTAACCCAGCCACAAGGGGTGCACAAACCAGTGTGTTTCTTCGTGCCGGTCCCAAGCCGGGATAAATGGGGAGCGCTACGTCAGAAAGGGCATCCTGGTGTAAAATTTTGCCAAATCAATATGTGGACAACAATACAAATTTCCATAGCGGATCGTTTGAGCCCCAGGTTAACAACGGCCGCCACCAGTACTGTTAGCCAACAGGGTGCTGGCGGAAATTGGGCTACTGTTGACTGAAGAAGAAGAAGGAGAAGAAGAGTGTGGAGACGTGTCTGGAGGCAGGAGGAGATGAGGAAAGTAAAGAGAGTGGAACTGAGGGTAAGAACTTTGAATGTTGGCAGTATGACTTGTAAGGGGAGAGAGTTAGCAGATATGATGGAAAGAAGGAAGGTTGATATATTAAGGATAGAGCTGACAAGGAAAAGGAAAAGAGGAAGGCCTAAGCAAAGGTTTATGGATGTAGTGAGAAAGGACATGCAGGTGATGGGTGTGACAGAACAAGATGCAAAGGATAGCCAAAAGAAGAAGATTTGTCAGTCAGTCATTCTCCAACCTCCTATATTCGAATACAGGGTCACGGGGGTCTGCTGGAGCCAATCCCAGCCAACACAGGGCGCAAGGCAGGATCAAATCCTGGGCAGGGAGCCAGCCCACTGCAGGGCACACACACTAAGCACAATTTAGGATCACCAATCGCTTGTTCTCTATCTCCCTCGCTCGCACTCTCTCACTCGCTCTTTTTCGCTCTCCCTCTCTCTCTCGCTCGCTTGTTTGCCCTCTCTCTCTCGCTCGCTTGCTCACGCTCTCTCTCTCTCTCTCTCGCTTTCTCGCTCTTGTTTTTGAATCAGTTTGGCATCGTCATTCAGCATGGATAGTAGCAAACGTTTACGCTTCTTCACGGCGGGAGAGAAACTAAAAGTGATTTTGGAAGCAGAGAAGATAGGAAATTGGGCAGCAGGTCACAAGTACGGTGTTCCAGAGTCATGTGTTCGAGATTGGCGACGGAAGAAAGAAAAACTTTCGTCATGCAACAAAAACAGAAGGGCATTTTGCGGAAAACGTGCCCTAAATGCTTCCTATACAATCACAACATGCGTCGTACACGGGGCAAAACGATTTTCGCGATTTTGTTTGTAAAAATTAGGGTGCACGTCTTACACGAGATGCGCGTGGTACACGAGTAAAAACAGTATATATCTAGACTTTACTATCAGTCCTATTTTCTATTATTCTTTGTTCCAGTGGTATTATATTATTCCTGTAATAAATACCATGCTGCTCCATGTCTATAGAGTGATTGAAGTAATAAGTTAGATTTCTTTGAGCACCTGGTGCAGCCAGAGGTTTGCCATACGCTCCGTGCTGTGAGGTTTATTAAGGCTCAGGGTGAGTGCTCCACCCAAAAGTAGGGAACAGTGTTTCTTGTGCCTTGTGTTTTGTGAGTGGTGCCCCAAGAGGTGGGGTCATCACTGTGGAGGGACCGCCCCCAGCCCTATAAAAGTGGGGCCATTTCTCCCAGGTCCTGGTAGTTCATTGTGAATCCACTTTGATGCAGGTGAGTTTTGTGCTGTGCACTGGCAGTTCAAAGCACCAGACAGTCTTAAAAGGTTCCCAAAGCACTTTCCAAAAATAAACACTAAAGGGGGATATCGCATCAAAAACCCTGGCCTGACACAAAAAAAGGGTCTTGTAGAATCTTTATAAAAATGAAAAGTTTTATTTCCATAAACTGCTCAGAGGCACAAAAGAAAGCTCTGTGGAATACAAAAGGGCAAAGCAGAACTGACGCTAACAGAAAAGTAATCCAAAGCAAACAAGTCCCAATACAGCAGTGTAAAGGCAAAGTCAAAAAAAAAATAGAACAAAATGGTCAAAATCCAGAAAATTCACATGAGATGCCTTGAGACTCTGCAGAGGACAATGAAATCTCAAGGCTGTCAAGACATTCTGGAGCAAAATGTCTTGCCCAGTGTCAGAAATGTCAGAGATCTCCATCTCAGTTGCAGGTCATGGACCCCTCAACAGGATAAGGAGCCGAAAGACACAACTAAAAACAGCCAAGAATGGCAAAGAAGAACAGAACCTTGGACTGTTCTGATGTGGCCTTCTATAGGCCCTGATTTGAATTCCCTCGAATGTCTATGGCAGCGTTTCTCAACCTTTAAGTATTTGCAACCCGAGTTTTCCTAACAGTTTTAATCGCGCCCCCCTAACGTTTTTTTGAAAGGAGCCCACTAATACCAATTTGTTCATTTTTAATTAATGATATATAATAGATGCATATTTTATTATACCTACTTAACTTTTATCGACATTTATCTAACTCTATATTTATTTTTCTATTATCAGAATGTAGTTTAAGTTCATTTGTTTTCGTTTCAGTAGATGTGTTTTTCATATTTTTGATTCTTGTTTTCTTTTTTTCACATCTTCGCGCCCCCCCCTTTTTGTTACTTCACGCCCCCCTAGGGGGGCCCGCCCCACAGATTGAGTACCACTGGTCTATGGAAAGACCTGAAACATGGCGTCTGGAGAAGACCCCTTCAAAGCTGACCGAGCTGGAGCAGTTTGCTCAGGATGAGTGGGCCAAACGATCTTTGGATGGTGTGAATGCTAGGGGTCACTGTTGCCCCTTAAACCGAACAGACAGACATGCAAGACACAGGGTAAAAGCGCCATGAAATCTTTTATTTTATTTTCTTCCTGAGCAGTGCCTCCAAACACCACAACCACAATAAGTACAGGCAAGTACATCACAATAATAATCACAATTCTTTCACTTTTACTCTTCCTCTCCTCCACACCTCCCAGCAAGCTTTGTCCACCTCCACCCGACTCTGGCTCTCTGTTGGGTGTTACGCCGTCCATAATATAGTTTTTGATCCGGAAGTGCTTCTACTCTTCCGTCCACGGGTCATATGGAGAATTCCAAGTACTTTGGGACTTCCGTCCCCGTGAGTTCCTAGTATTTCCGGGCTATAAGGGAAGCATGACTCCCCCAGTACTTTCCACAGCACCCCACGTAGGCACCCACGGCACCCAACAGGGCTGAAATACCGAACTCCAAGTCCCAGGATGCCCTGTGGGAATCCGAGTCTCCGTTACACTCCAGGGGAGCTGCCATCTAGCAGTGTCCAAAAGCTGCTGCCTTCCCCCATCCTTCCATTCTCAGGACGTCCCGGCCAGGCTGAGCTGCTGGCCGTCTCTTACAACAGGCACACAAGTCTCATGTAGAGCTCCACTTATGTGCAGGGATGGCAAACCACAAAGGTGGTGCAACCAAATATGAGGTGACGGGCCCCAAGATTTTTATCCATTCGTTTTATGATTTGAAATAATTACCCTAATTACAGAGTAACGGAGAGTGGGGAGTGTGGAAGAGAGGTGATAAAGAGAGTGCAGGCAGGGTGAAGTTGGTGGAGAACAACAACATTTATTTCTGTCGCACATTTTCATACAAATAATGTAGCTCAAAGTGCTTTACATGATGAAGAAAGAGAAAAAAATAAGAATTAAAATAAGAGAACACTAATTAACATAGAATAAAAGTAAGGTCCGATGGCCAGGGAGGAGAGAAAAAACAAACAAAAACCCCAGACGGCGGGAGAAAATATAAAATCTGTACGGGGTCCGAGGCCACAAGACCACCCAGCCCGCTCTAGGCATTCTACCTAACATCAATGACCTCAATCAGTCCTCATAGCATTCAGGATTCTCATGGAAGGACTTGATGATGATGGTCACGTGGACTTCTGGCCTTTAATCCATCAATGGAGGGACATCACGGTGCTTTGATTAGAAAACTGGAAAAAGAACAGAAGGGAGAGTAGGGGTTAGTACGGATTTTGGAGCCACCATGAATAGTAATGATAATAATTGCTTGAATATACAGAGCATCAGGATTAAACTAAAATGAAGTTATGGGAAAGCCATGTTAAAGTAATGTGTTTTCAGCAGAGAAGAGTGTCAGGAGTGATTTGTGACAGACGGGTATCAGCGAGAGTGAAAGGGAAGGTCTACAGGACGGTAGTGAGACCACCTGTGTTATATGGGATGGAGACGGTGGCACTGACCAGAAAGCAGGAGACAGAGCTGGAGGTGGCAGAGCTAAAGGTGTTAAGATTGGCATTGAGTGTGACAAGGATGGACAGGATTAGAAATGAGGACATTAAAGGGTCCGCTCAGGTTGGGAGACAAAGTCAGAGAGGTGAGATTGCGTTGGTTTAGACATGAGCAGAGGAGGGATGCTGGGTATACTTGGAGAAGGGTGCTAAGGATAGAGCTGCTAGGGAAGGCCTAAGAGAAGATTTATGGATGTGGTGAGAGAGGTCATGGAGGTGATGGGGGTGACAGAACAAGATGGAGAGGACAGGGAGAGATGGAAGAAGATGATCCGCTGTGGCGACCCGTAACGGGAGAAGCCAAAAGAAGAACAAGTTATGATTTGAAATATTCTGTTGAAACAAACCTCCAAAGCAAAGTCCGATTTTTCTTGAATGCAGAATAAACAAGGATGGGCGCCAATGAATTTTGTCTGTTTCAAGTTGTGTCACAGACATTTGTGATTTCTGCTTTTTTTCATGGAGGGGTTCACCCACATCTGTAAATCTTTTAGCCCTCCTCGTCTGTAATGTCAAGCGAAGCTAAGAGGTGCCACATAGAAAGGGCATTCAATCTGCAGAAACTCTTAGGAGAGATAACTAGCCGAACAAGTGAAGGCTTGTCAAGAATGAACTGACTTGGCTGGCTTCAAGCCGCAGCGCGCGCGCTCTGTTTAATTTGTTTGCTTTGTTTGGCAACAGTGTGTCGTGCTGTTCTCTCATTATGAGACTTGACGTGAGATTTGCATAATGTACTATTATTACATAAAGGAAGCAAAAAAAAAGAAAACTGTCCTGAATGATAATGGATTATGAAACAGTGAAATATGAGAGCTTAGATAAAAATACAAGCGGCATTGAAAGAGGATGAGGTACACACTTAGGCCTTGTTAAAGGGGCGGAGCTTCATACACAATTTGAATGTCAGCCTCATAAAAAGGGAGGAGCTTCAGTCAAGAGCTGAAAATCAGGACCTCACAAAAGGGCAGATATTCACAATGTAAATGTCAGGCTCAGCAGAGCCTCATGAAAGATGAAGACCTACATTCACAAAATCCGAACGTCAGGATCTGTGCAGGCTGATTAGAGGAGAGGAGCTTCATTCACAATTTGAATGTCAGGACCAGCAGTTCATTATGAAGTGGCAGATATTCACAGTATGAATGTCGGGTTCAGCAGAGCCCTGTAAAAGTTCACAGCTTTATTTATAATTTGAATGTTAGGGGATGTAATAAGTCAGTCAGTCAGTCATTATCCAACCTACTATATCCTAGCGCAGGGTCACGGGGGTCTGCTGAAGCCAATCCCAGCCAACACTGGGCGCAAGGCAGGAACAAACCCCGGACAGGGTGCCATCCCACCACAGGGCACACACACACACCAAGCACACACTAGGGACAATTTAGATTCGCCAATGCACCTAACCTGCATGCCATTGGACTGTGGGAGGAAACCCACGCAAACACTGGTAGAACATGCAAACTCCACGCAGGGAGGACCTGGGAAGCAAACCCGGATCTCCTAACTGTGAGGCAACAGCGCGACCCACTGCACCACCGTGCCGCCCCAGATGTAATCAGTATATAAGTTTAATATGTCACTGTGCTCTGTACAAAAAATATTTTATAAATCCACTCACATGTACAGCTAACACAAGGCCGGATTTAACACACAGGGGCTCATCATTTAGAACTGCTAGGCAAGCATTAGAAGACAAGAAAGGGACAACTACGAAAATGGCCACTGTACTCTTTCTGCATGTCAGAATCAGCATGACATTGGATCTTCTTTTCCTTGTTTGGAATGCTTGATTCATCTAAGTGGGGGCCTGCACATGAAGAAAGAGTATAAAGCCTTGGGACTCCTTTTGAAGCCAATGGATGGATGAGAGATAACGTCATCCGATCCTGAAAATCCTTCCAGCGTAGTGATGAAAATGGCAGACTCTACACATCGGAGTCCCACTTTGGTGATGGTCTTGTCATGGCTTCCTCGTCTGTTATGCCGCATAAACCGTCATTAAAGAAAGCAGTTATTTCACCTATGTGATTTCTTACCGCTGCATCACTAAGGGAGGGGTATCGCCTATTATTATTATATCTACTGTATTTGAATCTGAAAGTCAGAACCAATGCAGTCTCAAAAAATGGTGGAGGGGCGTCATTCAAAATTTAAATGTCAGGATGAGTGTAGTCACATGAAAAGGGCGGATATTCATACACATTTTTGAATGCCAGTTTCTGGGGGTGGCCTCATAAAAAGGGAGGAGCTTAATTCAAGTGCTGAAAATTAGGACTAGTGGAGAAAGTGGAAAGTGGGGAGCAGTATAAATGTCAGATTCAGCAGAGAATCATGAAAGACGAGAGGCTTCATTCACAATTTTAATTTCAGGACCAGTGGAGCCCCGTAACAGGTCAGAGCTTAATTCACAATTTGAATGTTAGGTTTTGTATGAGAAGTGCAGATTATTGGAGCTTCAAGAAGAAGATGTAGCATCATTTATGATTTGAATGTCAGGTGGGGCTCATAAAAAGGGAGGAGCTTCAAACATGGATCTGAATGTCAGGACCAATGCAGCCTCATTAACTTGGGGGAGCTTCATTTTCAATTTGAATGTCAAGATGAGTGGATCCTCATGAAAGTGCTCAGATTCATTCATAATTTGATTGTTAAGTTTGCGGGTACCTCATATAGAGGGAGAGATTTCTTTATTAATTTGAATGTCAGGTTTTGGGAGATGGGATTATGAAAAATGAGGTGCTTCATTCAAGATCTTCACATTGGGACCAGCAGAGTCTCATGAAAGGGCAAACATTCACAATGTGGAAATGTGTCAGGATCACTGGAATCTCATGAAAAGGGAGAAGCTTCATTATTGCCTGAAGGACAAGACCAGTGGACCCACATTAAAGGGGAGGAGCTTCCCTCAGAATCTAAAAGTCATGAAACTCATGAAACAGAAGGAGCTTCATTCACAAATTCAATGTCAGGTTCAGTGTAGCCTCATGAAAGGGGAGGAGCTTCATTC
>JANRMT010062814.1:5816627-5827118 GCA_026402145.1 Polypterus bichir lapradei
ATCTATCTATCTATCTATCTATCTATCTATCTATCTATCTATCTATCATATGGTGCCTTTCATATCTATCTATCTATCTATCTATCTATCTATCTATTATATAGTGCCTTTCATATCTATCTATCTATATAATGCACTACTGTGGCTGTCCGTTTGTCTGTCCAGGATTTTAAATCACCTGTAGCTCACAAACTGACCGATTGACCTGAAATTTGGTACACATATACTACGTGATGTCTACTGTCTGCTTTCAGGGTGATGATTGACCTCCAAGGTTATTCCTCTTTTTATTTTTATTTTATTTTATTGTAGAATCAACTCTCAGCAGTGGGTACCGTTCTCATCCCTACCACCTTCGCCGTCACTTCCCCTACCTCTTCATATCTTAAATCTTTCTTGAGGCTAATTGAAGACTTAAGTGCCAGCTTAAGTGAAAAATTAAGGAAAACGTACTAAGTAGTTGCAACACAAGCACTGACTTGATCAGTTTTAAGTTGAAAATAATGCTGATGAAAGAAGAGAAGAAGTGGGCCACTTGGGTGGAGATAAGAAGAGCTGCTCAGGAATCATCAAGCGCATCAACCTCTGAGCAAACGAATGCTAAACGTACAGAGAAAGAGGAGGAAAACTACAAATCACAGAGCAGAGACAGCACATGCTGAGGGGCACAGTGGGCAGAAGTCGCCAACTTTCTGCAGAGTCAATAGCTATAGACCTCCAAAAGCTCAAGAACAGTGCAGCGTAGAGAGTGTCATGGAATGAATGGGTCTCCATGGCCAAGCAGCTCAGCCAAGCCTGACATCACCAAGTGCAATGCAAAGCGTCAGATGCACTGGTGTAAAGCCCACCGCCACTGGACTCGAGAGCAGTGCAGACATATCCTCTGGAGTGACGAATCACGCAATCCGATGGACGAGTCTGGCCAGGAGAAAGGGACTCACCTGACTGCATTGTGCCAAGTGTGAAGTTTGGTGGAAGGGGGGTTAAGGTGTTCGGTTGGGCTTGGCTCCTTAGTTCCAGTTAAAGGAACTCTTAATGCTTCAGCATACCAAGCCATTTTGGACAATTTCATGCTCCCAACTTTGTGGGAACAGTTTGGGGATGGCAACATTACTGCACAGGCACCAGAGCACAAAGCAAGGTCTATAAAGAAATGGAGGAGCGAGTTTGGTGTGGAGGAACTCGACTGGTCTGCACAGAGCGCTCTCCTGGTTCATAATTCCCATAACCACACTCCTTAACCTTGTGGTGAGCCTTCTCCGTGACAATGTAACTGAGTTACCTTTAATAGTATCGCCCCCTAGCGCTCAAGAGACACAGGTTCCAAGCTTGTTTTCTGATTCAGGACAGCGGTTGATGATGATTAATCTTTCCTTTTATACGCATTTTCGTGAGATTGGAGTATTTTGCCAAAACAGAACTCCCTAAGTGGACTTGCACATGTAAACTTTTTTTTAATCTGAAACCAGGTTTTTACGTAACCGGGCTACTCAAATTTAGCTCGATTTTGTATATGTTTGCATGTAAACGCACTCTATGTAAAGCGCCACATAAATGTAATAAATTATTAATAAAAAACGATAAATGACTTCGAAAGGCACAATACAAATGCTGAATATATTTAGGTGATAACTTTGTTTTGGGATTCCACCGTACTTCATAGTTTTCTTTTTTGACAGATACCAGTACTCTTTTGCAAATCTCCAATGAAACTGAATAGGCCATTTATGGAGTCGTGACTGCGGCGCGCAACTTCTTCCAACTCTGATCCATCCACGAATGCCTTTTCTAACCTGCCAATCCGGGTGCAGCCCTGGACGGGATGACAGTTCTACACGGGAGACACGCGCACATGCCGCGCTAGGCTGGTGATCGCATAGACGTGGAAGTGAATTTCACCGCCTCAGAATCTGCTGTGTCGCCAGCGGCTTACGGTTTCAGATTTGTCGTTCTAGTGGGACGAAAACTGCACCTGGACTGGTGGACAGCACTGGCCGCTCCTCACCGCCTCACGCAGCTCACTGTTTCAGGAGCGCGCTGTATCCTGACCGGAAGCGGAAGCGCGGCCGCTTTATAAAGTTTAGTGAAGTTTGGAGATTCCTGTAGCGCAGCCAGCCACACAGTCAGTGCTCGACTGGTTGCAAGAGCGTGACAGACCCCGAGCGGACCTTGCTATGGTATGTGGACCCCGACGGTGGGCTTGGGAGCGGACCGGTCGTGTTGGATGGGCTGTGTATTGTTGTGTTGTGCAGTTTTTAGAAGTGTCTTTTCGAGGTCTGCTCTTCTGTCGCTGGCAGGGGGGGATTAATCGCAGTCGAACGCTGTGGTTTGGTTGCGTTTTTTTTTCTGTCTCCCGTATTTTGTGCTTTTTCTTTAGCGCGACGTACTTGTAGCGGGAGACGTGACCTTTCACTCCTAGCACTCTCGGCGGGCATCTGATTAGTCGGCACTTCCCGAAAAGTCTGAAGAAGCAGGAACAACCGGCGGAGTTCGGGGAGCTGTGATTCGATGGGCCGGCTTGGGCTTGGGCTCGGCTCGGGTGGGGCGGGGCGCCGCAGCTCACCTTTACTTGCCACCCTTTACCTGCGGCTGCTTGGGTCTCTGCTATGGAGTAACTGACAAGTTGCGTAATCACGTTATCGGCGGCCGTTGGACTTCATCCTCGCCATGGTATATGTGTATGTGTGTTTGTTTTTCTAGGAGCGGTGGGATTTTTTTGAACCCGTTTGTCATTCTAGTGCAGGGATTGGCGCTGTCAAGTGATTCGATTTAATGTACATTTGACTGTCGACTTTTTTCCTCCTTCCCGCCTCTCCTTAAATTTTCTCTTCTTTTTAGCCCCAGCTTCCCGGCTACTGAGTTTCTGAGCATAGCACTCTCTTCTCGAGGTGCACACCAGGCCTGCATTTTTATTTGTTATTATTTTTTTTTTTTTACCCGATTGCAGTTTTCGATGTTTTGTCTTGCTGGCGCCAAGGTTTTCTCGAGGTTTAAGAAGTCTGTAGAAAGATCTCGAAAATGCAGCCTTTTTGGAAGTGTGCGATGATAAGCGTCTGCCCAGCTTTTGTAAACTTGAAGTGGGCTGGGCGGGGCGGGAAGGGAAAGTGGGCGTGTCCGCAGAGGTGCGCATATTAAAACCGTGCTGAATGCTAAAGCCTCAGTGAAGCGCGCAGATTTTTGAGAAATCGCCAGGACTACTCGAAATTACCGAGACGGCGAGAATTCGGCTATTGAAACGCTATAAAGAACTCCATCTTCAGGTATTTTTCTCTCCTTTTAAGCTTAAAATTATGCTTTTTGAATCAAAGCGAATGTGACGTTATGGTAGTTTTTATAAGAGTGGGTTGGGTTTTTAGTTGGGAAGGCGTGGACAGCTCCTGTCATGTTTGGTCCTAAGGGGGAAAAACCTGCACAGACCTTGTGACATTTAAGATATACAGTATGTATAGATTTACATACCCATTAAAATGACACCTATTGTGTAAACCTTAGCTGTTGTTGACTGCTGCACTTCACCTCATAAACGCCACTTCATGGCATATCTTGTTTATCACGGGCTGCCCTGTTTTTAGGGGGAAACAACGTGAGGGTTCAAGAAATGAATCTTCAATGATGTATTGCACCTCGTTTGTTTTTAATTGTCACTCACTGTTTTAGGATAATTGTCATCTGTATGGTTTTATTTTCCCATAAAGACTGTGCAAAACTTGAAGCTTGTCCTAATCTATGTATATGTGTGTGTGTGTGTGTGTGTGTGTCTCTCTCTCTCTCTCTGTTTAAAGAGAGGGCCACATTTATAAAGCATAGTACGGGTTTGAGCGTAAAAATGTGCATTCAAAAAATTGGCGTACAAACACTTCTATGCACTTTACAAATGGCACTCTCCTTGTAAATGTGCATACATGAACATGCCTCGGATGCTGTCTTGAAAAGTCCATATTTGGGCTATTCTAGTGAACCTTGTACATATACAGTCATGATGCTGCAGAACTTCATCCAGTCGAGACCCCATCAGCTGGTTGTGCAGTGCAACTGAGAACGTAAGATCATTCTCTGCTCAGGGGTTCTGGGAAAGGCCTAAGGTGCCAGCGCCTGAACGGGTAGCCACTATCACCTGGCATATATGATGACATGATTGCTGTTGTAATGAAATGTACAGGCTGTATAAAACACAGACAGTTACCTTACCAGCACACCAACCGCCAGGTACAGTACCATTATATCTGCCAGGGCTACACTTTGCATTACACTAGAATTACCAAAGCCTACAAAAAAAAACTCGTAAATCCGGTCCACCTTAAATCCAATTGCACTTCTAAGTCCGTCTCCTGTAAGTGTGCCGATCACAAGCAGCCTACTATTCCACCCAGCACCCCCGTAGAATGTGCACAAAGTTCTTCCTGTCCCAGCCTTCATTATCTGGGAGTGAAGTGCTGGAGTTTTAGAATGGAAATAATAGATCATTATTTAGAACACATGCATTTCATGTATGTGCCGTTTCTACAATGATCTGTGTAAAAACATTGTTAAAACAAACGTTTTTCATATTTTAGTAATAAATGACAAAATGTAGACAAAGCTATAATGTGTGAAGGCTGATGTGCAAAGATCAAAAACACTTTCACAAAAGGTTCAAGGATGATGTAACAGCTTCCGTGGCGTAGCAGTAAGAATTGCTGACTTATAATCAAGAGTCCCCGGTTCGATCCTGACTGCCTCGTATATTTACCATTTTCAGTAGTGAGCTGCTCTTTTATTGTTAATATTATTATACAGTAAACACACTTGATTTGTGTCTGTAACAGCCGCTGTACTTGTAAAAGTATTTATTTTTTTTTCACTTTTATTCTCTCAGTCACGATCAAGATGCATACTACCACCCCACCACCCAGGGATCTGACGCTGTTACTTTTTATCTGAAACTGGGAATAACTGTAGATGTGAGTGGTGTTTTGAGACATTCGGACCGGAAGTTCTCTGATCTGGAGGGATAAAAACTGACCCACGAATCTGAATCTGTCGTCTTGATTTTTTTTAATTCAATTTTATTGAGTGTTTCTGCTCACACTGAATTAGTATGCACCTTATGGTCCATGGTGTCAAAGCCACACTGACAAAAAAAAACAGAGACATAAGTATACATGAAATTTAGAATTAGTCATTTTATGACCTGTATAGTACATTTTTGGAAAACGTGGCATGGATGCAACATTATTTATATTCATTTGCCGTGTAACCGATCGACAGTTTTCGCATTAATTCGTTTGACTTCGTTTCTCGGTGTTAGAATTGTCCGTGTACTCATTTCTTCTGTTGATAACCCGTCAGGATGAAATTCTTCAGTAAGATTTGGACACAAGTCTTTTATTGGGAACTTCAAGTGAGGAAAATATAAACATTTATGAGATGAGAGCACAGGAACTGAGTCTGACAAAAGTATTCACATGAATGAGAGGCGAGAGGTCTGCGAGTGTGGGCTGTGAACCAGAAATGATGGAGAGGAGGGCGGGACTTGAAAAAATCTTTTGGCAACAGTCTCATCTCAAGATATTTTGTAATAGAGAGATTTACTCTGTGTGTGTATACATTTTTTTTTTTTTTTTTTTTTATTTATTTTTTTTTCCTTCTCTAACTGTAAGATCGTGCATATCCTGACCCAGAGAAGCCTTCTGTTCTCTATAGTTGAACTATAGATCAAAGGTGACTTTTTTTTTTTTTTTTTTAATTAATGAAAAATTCTTCAGGTTTATTGTTTAGTGAATGTAAAATACCTTTTTGTGTTATTGTGGAGAATATCATAATGCATTTGGCATTAAAGAAAAGAAAATGCTTCTCATAATTACAAGTTGTGTGTTAGTGGTCTGTGGGGTGAGTTTAAGTAATTGTGCCCCGGGAAGTGCAACTCTAATAGGGTGTGGGCGGGTGCGCTTCACACTGAGGACAGTTTGGGTGGCTGGTTGATGGCAAAGGCACATGTGAATATATGCATCAGTCAGGTGCCTCGTTAGTACCTCGGAGGGAGAGGCGTCTTCTCACATGCCCAGTTAGGAGAGGCAATATAAGAGAAGGGGGGGGGGGGGGGGGGGGGAGAACAGAAATGGAACTGTGAGAGCAGTTTTGGATTGAGAGGCAGAACCAGCCAGCGTACGAGTGGCAGCATGGTCGTTGGCTGTGTACATAGGTGGTTTCAGAAGAAAACTTGGTGCTTTTCTATTATTGTGACGCAAATCGTATTATCGTTTTTAAGATTAGGCACCCAAAGGGGACATTAACATCAGGGACCCATAGGTAACTACAGTATGCTCCTCCCCCACTAACTTTTATGGTTAGTATTTGTATTTGGGGTAGACCAGTGTAATAATTTTTGGATTTAAAATTAAGTAACTGGGGTGGCGGCCCCACTGATTTGCATGATGGTAATGGAAAAATAGCAAACTTTATTTTTAAGCAAGCAAGCAGCTAGATATCCACATAGGGAGAAAAAATGAATCGCATATCAAAGTAGTTTTATGACCAGCAAACCCCCCTAACCCCAATAATTTTGCTATATATTGCCTTTGCTTCTTGTATGTCTAAGCATTATCCTCTGAAGGCTCCTGTTGGGGGCTTAAAGCTCAGGAATAAAAATTACTTTGATACGTGATTCATGTGAATTTCCCCTTGGGATTAATAAAATATATCTTTTTTTTTTTTTTTTTTTTTTTTTTTTCCCTCCCTTTTTGGATCTCTAGCTGCTAATATGCAAACCGTATCACAGAACTACATATGTATATGTACGTGTGTGTAATATAATATTATATTATTATATTATTATATTATATTATATTATATTATATTATATTATATTATATAGATATATAGATAGATAATATAATTTTTTTTTTTTTTTAGTGATCCCCGCTGTTCTGTGGTTCAGCTATTGTGCCCCCACTACATTGCGGATTTATTAATATTATTATTACTAGGGAGTTTCATTCGCCCACCCCCGGGTTTAAACACATTATTTTCATGGGAATTTGTTACATATGCATTATTTTCATTTTTACTTTAAAACTTTTATAAAATCAATTTGTCCTTTATTTCCGGCCCTGGGCGTGATTAAATCTTTCTCGCGGGACTTCTAACACTGCTTACGTTGTGAAGGGGGGTGCAGGCTGAATGCACGCTAAGGAGATCTGATCGGTTCAGTTGCTGTCTTGCTGCTGCTGGCCAGCTGTGTGTTGTACTTGTTGCCCTTTGCGTCAATCGCTTAAAAGCCTGCAGAGCAGCTGTCCTTTTGCCTCTTCGCTTCTCTGCCACTGGTGATCTGAAATGGGGGTGTGTGATGGCTGAACGCATGGAAAGGAGAAGTGCTCGGATCACCTGCTGGCTTGCTGCAGTGTTCTGCTTGTCGTTTTTGTTTTTAAGAGCTGGGAGCACATGAACTTTGTCTGCCAAAAGCATTCCAATGAGGTTAGATGTCGGTGAGCTTGTTTTAAATTGTTTGTAAGTAGGGCGTGACGTGCAAAAGTCACCGTCTCACGGGTCTTGCTTCCGAAGATTGTAATGTCTAGTCTTGCGTGTCGTCAAAGTGTCTCTCCAAGATGATCCGGTCTTGATCGCTTCGCTCAGCCCCTCTGGAGGCGCACTACGCTCCTGCCACTTCGCATCTCTCTCGCTCGCTTTGTGAAGGGGGGGGCCGCCCGGCGAATGCACGCTAAGCAGAAGTGGACGGATCAGCTACTGGCTTTGTGTTGCTGCTGGTGAGCTGCGTGTTGTACTTGTCACTCTTCGCATCGATCATTTAAAAGCCTGTACAGCAGCTGTTCTTCTGTCTCACTGCCTTGTCTTGCATGACGTTAAAATGTTTTATAATAGAGAGATGTTACTCCTATCCTTAGCCCGACATACACATTTCAAGTGTGTTTTAATAGGTTTACATGTGTTTAAAGCGTATGGGAGAGGTATTTTAAGGCTTAAACTATATAAAAAATGTTTGTTTATATGGTCTTTCTATATCTCTGATGGGTCTGGAACGTAACTTCAGCGATTCGCGGGGGATCCCTGTATATAACTTATTTCTAGAGCACATTTTCATACAAACTATGTAGCTCAAAGTGCTTTTACATGATGAAGAAAGAGAAAAAAGACAAAGTAAGAATTAAAATCGGAGAACACTAATGAACATAGAATAAAAGTAAGGTCTAATGGCTAGGGAGGACAAAAAAAACAAAACTCCAGACGGCTGGAGAAAAAAAACAACAAAATCTGCAGGGGTTCCTGGCCACGGGACCACCCGGCCCCCTCTAGGCATTCTACTTAACATAAATGATCAGTCCTCATTGTATTCAGGGCTTTCATGGAATGACTTGATGATGATTATGGCTCTGCATCAAAGTATTTTTAGAACGTCCTTGAGACAACATTGTTGTTGATCAGTGTAATTCATGTGTTGGCTTTCATGCCTGAGAAAGGAACAACAGAAGTGATCTTTGTCAGGCAAATGCAGAAAAAGCATCTGGCGAATGTATTTGTGGTGCTGGGGACGACGTTTTAAAAGGGTGGTATCGGCTCTCTTTGTGCCCAAGCTGAGGGTACCACAAAACTGCATTCCAGGACTCTGAAAGCTGCGTAATGTTTATTTTTTTATGTATTTCTATGCACTATTTATTTATCAGACTACTTAAGTTATAAAAGTAGCCTAATTAATGTTACACCTGTTTTGTAGAAGTAAAATAAAATGTCTGGTCCCCATAGTTAATAAACACTACAGCTGATGTAAATGAGGACATCATGGCTGTGGAGATGAAGACCTGTCCGATGAGATTAAGGTTTGGAGTATGTACTTCTGATGATTTAGATTGCTAAATTACTTAAAGTCAGAGCAGTGCCTGCACTCACCCAGCATCAAGCTTTTGAGTTGAAGACACTCTCCTCTTTCCCCCTCATTCATTGGTCAAGAGTCCTGTCTTTTAATTCTGAAGCATGCGTCTAAAAATAGTTCTTGGCCATCACTACAAACCCACATGGGGTAAGTAATGAATTAAAATTTAGTTGGATTATTCCGTTAGCAAAATTTGGAAAATTTTATTTACGGGAGGTTGAGATGCATCAACATGCGCTTGCTCACCTTGGACATGAAGAAATGTAAGCGATCTTAAGGTGCACATGAGACATCTTGACTTTATCAGCTAGCCTGTAACCTTCATTGTGGCTTGGCGTAAGGCTTATGTAAAGTACTCGTACTTATTTATATTCCACTTGTACTAATGCCTTGCATAACTACTACTCTAATTAATTGCTCTGCAATCCTTCTCTCCTTGGCATCCCTGCTGTAACTGTGAAATGGTGGTTGATCTCTTAAGATTTCTAATTGCTTTATAGAAATGTTGAACTTTTTGGCTGACGATGCCTATCGAGAGGGTGTATTTCGTAGTCCTAGGTGTCTGAATTAAACTTTTCTGCCCAGTGTATTATCGTGTAAACTTATTATCTATTAAACGTAATAGCATAGATTTTAATTATTTTATCTCGTGCCATACGCGTGCCTTCACCACTTTCCTCCATATTCGCATTTCTGTGAACGTCTCTTCACCAGCTGTCCATCTCTTGAGCCCATTCCTGTAAAGCCTGCTTCTCGCACTCTGTTATTTCTGAACGCCTATCTTGCTGCCTGTTCGATTTGTATACTTGCTGCCTTTTGAAGGCGACTCTAACTCCGCGTGCCTCATACCCCTTTACTCCTCAATGTGTGTATTCCTCTTATCTTCTGTTACCAAAGTCAAATGGACCAATCAGATTTTGCTGATGGACTGGATACACACACTATAGTTTAGTAAATAATTTATTTGGTGGTCACCTTTTATCCAAGGCAGCTTGCAGCGTTTGAGATACAATTGGTTAAATTTTCTTTTGTTTAAGTGACTTGCTCATAGGCACGTGGTGTCAGTAGTGGGATTTGTGTGGTGGGTTTTTTTTTTTTTTTTTGGATTACTGGAGGTGTGGTTTCCCTTTTTTGGTCCACAATGTCCATTTAGTTTTCTGTCTTTTATACATGCCAACACCCATAAGCTTGCTACTTAGCTTCAGAGTCCTGGCCAGGTCTGAGTAAGCGATGGCACTCCTCTGTAATAAAATTACCACACCTTGAGACCTCTCACTGCTTTATTCAATGGTGTGGGTGAGGCGTCGGACTGCAGAGCACAAGGCGACCACAGACATGCTAATAGTGTGAGCTCCTGGTGCCTACCACCGATCTGCTGTGGTTTTTTATAACTTGATTTATGTATTTCTAAAGAAATTTCAACATGTATTTATGTACAGCAGTTAAAACACATACAAGTCATTTACAAGAACCAGTGGTGTGTGTGTTTTTTTTTTTTTTTTATTGAATTTTAATAAAAGCATATAACATTCCATACAATCAAGTCAAACTTTAAAACTAAAATCAAATCAACCCCCACCCATTCTCTCTCTCTCTCTCTCTCTCTCTCTCTCTCTCTCTCTCTCTCT
>JANRMT010062814.1:5835275-5847807 GCA_026402145.1 Polypterus bichir lapradei
CCCCCCCCCCCCAAATCTATGAAGAACCTTGCAACCTTTCTTGCCCGTTTATCTACAATTACTTCAAACATAATTCTGTTGGGGGATTTTAAACATGGACAATATCAATATCCCTCTCACTTTTTATCTTGCCTTGAGCAGACCTGATCTGCTGCTCTGGTGTTGTTCCTTTCGATCTTACAGAAGATGAACTCACTAGAACTGATCATCTTCTCCTTTCATTTAATGCTAAACGTACTTTTCCTATTACTAAGCCCCCCCCCTGTCTCATGCTTCCATAATAAGAATATTAACTTGGATTTTCTTTCTTCTAGACTTGATTCCCGGGTGGTGCAGTGGGTAGCACTGCTGCCTCGCAGTTAGGAGACCTTGGTTCGCTTCCCGGGTCCTCCCTGCGTGGAGTTTGCATGTTCTCCCCGTGTCTGTGTGGGGTTCCTCCGGGCACAGTCCAAAGACGTGCAGGTTAGGTGCATTGGTGATCCTAAATTGTCCCTTGTGTGTGTTTCGGGGGTGTGTGTGTGTGCACCCTGCGGTGGGCTGACGCCATCCCCGGCGTTTGTTTCCTGCCTTGAGCCCTGTGTTGGGTGGGTTTGGCTCCAGCAGAACCCCGTGACCCTGTAGTTAGGATATAGCGGGTTGGATAATGCATGGATGGACAGACTTGATTCCCACATGGACTTTTATAATTTATCCACCCTTGAAGAACTGGTCTCCATATTAGAACCACTGGACTCGATGGCATTCTTAATTCTCTCTCTCTCTCTGTCTCTGTGTGTGTTAAATACCAGATTGGTTTCTTTTTCTGCCCCCATTTTATTTATATAATATATAGGTCCTTCTCAAAAAATTAGCATATTGTGATAAAGTTCATTATTTTCTGTAATGTACTGATAAACATTAGACTTTCATATATTTTAGATTCATTACACACAACTGAAGTAGTTCAAGCCTTTTATTGTTTTAATATTGATGATTTTGGCATACAGCTCATGAAAACCCAAAATAAAAATATATATATATATATATAATAATAAATGAAAAAGGTTAGGAGCAGGCACTGTTAGGACCCAAATGCAGCTGGTGACACCTCAGCACCACAACAGTTCAGATGGAGTGTAACCAGTGGGAGGAGTTTTTGTGTTGTTTTTTTTTTTTTTTTTTTTTTTTTTTTTATGGTGGCTAGAGTGCCAGTTCTGCTACCAACCCCCAGGTTTTTCCCTGCAGGACTGGATACAGATTAACGTCATAGGCAGGAAAGAGCAATTGCAGGTTAAGGGCCCAACAAAGTAGTCACTTTTGTAGTTTACGGAATTCTAACCAATTGCCAGTGTAAATGCCTAGCCTCGGAGCCACCACGTTCACAAAGAGATGCATAAAAATCAGGTACTTTATTGTAGTTGTGGGGTTTCTTGTAATTGTGTAACCCACTTGCCATTGTAACTGATTAATAAATGAGTTCTGTGGATTAGCAGTGGGCTTTCCTGGTCCTGAAGGACTTAAGTGGCGACAGGCTTTTTGTTCCAAATCATTTATTATCAATCTTGTTAATTGACCTCCTCCAATGATGACTCAGTCTGCTGGCTCAATTCATGAAATGTCTTTGAATGTTAGACCCTGCTGCCTTTGGTCTTCTCATCCATTTTTCCTTTCTACTTCATTAATTCCATTGATTCCCAAGCCCAAAGTGTTTAAGTGCTTTAGTTTTTTATCTAGTTGAAGATGATTAACTAAAAGTTGTAGATGACAAGAGATGAATGGGGAATTTGCTAGTTTAGGGCTGTTTTTCACTTGCATATATCCATTAAGTGCCTAGATAGAGAGAATTAAAATATTTATAAAAAAAAATAATATATATTTTTTTTTCTTTCTGGTGGCGCAGTGGGTAGCGCTGCTGCCTTGCAGTTAGGAGACCCTCCCTGCGTGTAGTTTGCATGTTCTCCCCGTGTCTTCCTGGGTTTCCTCCCAAAGTCTAAAGACATGCAGGTTAGGTGCATTGGTGATTCTAAATTGTCCTGTGTGTGCATGCCCTGTGGTGGGCTGGCGCCCTGCCGGGGGGTTTGTTTCCTGCCTTGCGCCCTGTGTTGGCTGGGATTGGCTAGGATGTAGCGGGTTGGATAATGGATGGATGTTTGTGATGCATATACTGTTGGAATAACAGACATTTGAGCCTTTTGAGAAGGAGACCTTTTTTGAATAGTGACTCTTCGATCTGGCAGCCCTGTTTGCAAATGATGCTTTCCTGATAATCATGTAACCGCAAGAGTCAAAAACTGAGTTATTTATTTTTTTTTTATTAAATTGGAACTACAGTTAAACCAAACAAATCCTGCTCAGATTAGCAATAACAAAAAAAAAAAAAAAAAAACGCAGGAAAGGAAAAGAAAATGCACAAATGCTTGCTTTGAGTAAGGTGCCCAGTCTATAAATGGATGCATCACCCTAGGGAATTGATTTTAACAGGAATACATGTTGGGTCATTTTGCATAAATTACACTTACACATGGAATAAATATTTCTTTTAATTTGACTAGACTAGCATTCTCAGATAAGGGCTCTCTTTTCCTTCCACCCACATGCTTGCTGTTTCCACCCTGCCTTTCTCAAATACTGTAGCCGTATTTGACACATCTCAGATTTCTGTACATGACAGGCCTCCTCGGGCAATAAGTTGGTTTCTTATATATCAAGTTTATGGTCCCTGCATCATCTTCTTGACGGACTTGGTTATTCTTTAGCAAAAGAGGAACTAAACCTGATAGTAATCTCTTATGTAAATATGTAGCGAGGAGCGAGCTTGCGTGAGGCGGACACTCTGTGACTGCCCTGTTCATGAGTCTGCAACTTTATCTCTACAGCTGACAGACACGAAGATGAGTTTAGCTGATTGACCAAACATTAGAACGCAGGACCGGAACAACATTGCTCATGAAATGATTGTTGGCATTGGCATCCAATGCATGTTGGAGGTTGTTTTTGCTTTAATATGGTTAAATACGTCCAGACACTGAGTAGCGCACAACTGTGAAGAGTTTTCAAGCAGCTTTGAGCTTGCGTGTTGCAGACCCAACACCCTCCGCTTAGTCCCACACACACACACACACACACACACGCACGCACACACACTCTAAATATGAAAGTTTTATATAGCTAGTTTTATAATGTCTAAGCAGAGTGAAACCCTATATACAGTGGGTATGGAAAGTATTCAGACCCCCTTCAATTTTTCACTCTTTGTTATATTGTAGCCATTTGCTAAAATCATTTAAATTTTTTTCCTCATTAATGTACACACAGCACCCCATATTGACAGACAAAAAAAAGAATTTTTGAATTTGGAAAAAATTAATTTAAATGATTTTAGCAAATGGCTGCAATATAACAAAGAGTGAAAAATTGAAGGGGGTCTGAATACTTTCCGTACCCACTGTGTAATACAATACAATTTTATTTTTGTACAAACTCACACAAGAAGTGCCGCAATGGGCTTTAACCGGCCCTGCTTTTTGACAGCCCCCCAGCCTTGACTCTCTTTAAGAAGACAAGGAAATACTCCCAAGCCCCCCCCAAAAAACCTCTAATAGGGAAAGAAAAATGGAAGAAAACCTCGGGAAAGGCAGTTCAAAGAGAGACCAGGTAGGTTGGGCATGCAGTGGTTGTCAAAAAGGGGGTCAATACAACGCAATACACAGAACAGAAGACAAGTAATCCTCAATCCAATAAAATACAAGTACAGAGCAGAATTTAACAGTAGATGATGTCACATAATAGGATTTGAATTTTAAAGAGAGACTAGGGGGCTCTGCCCCTTGCTTGCTTCGCTCGCCCACCCTCTGGTTTGGTTTACTGGGCATACAATTTAAAGTGAGAGTTCTTTTCTTGGGAATTGTTACATATGCATTATTTCCACTTTTATTTTAAAACTTTTGTAAAAACAATACTGTGCTTGTCCCTTATTTCTGGCCCCGGGCGTGGTTAAATCTCTTTCTCGCAGGACATAACGCTGCTGGCGTTGTGAAGGGGGGAGCGGCTGAACACATGCTAAGGAGAAGCGGTTGGATCATCTGCTGACTTGTTACTGCTGCTGCTGGCGAGCTGCGTGTTCTGCCTTTTGCGCTGTGCGTCAATCATTTTAAAAGCTTGTACAACAGCTGTCCTTTTGCCACTTTGTGTCTTTGCTGCTCGTGTTGTGAAGGAGGAGGGTTTTTAGGGTGGCTGAACGCATGCTAAGGAGAAGCAGTCGGATCATCTGCTGGCTTGTTGTAGCTGCTGGTGAGCTGCGTGTTCTGTTTGTTGCTTGTCGTTGTAAGAGCTAGCAGCACATGAAGCATGTCTGCCAAAAGCATTCCAACAACTACTTGGTTAGATGTCCATGAAATTGTTTTAAATGTTGTCTCACTGCCTTGTCTTGTGGGATGTCAGATTGCCTTCCGTGAAGATCACGTCTCGTCTCCCTAATCTCCCTCCCAAGATTTTATTTATATATATATATATATATATATATATATATATATATATAATACACACACACACACACACACACACACACACACACACAGGCAGTCCCCACGATGAGTTACGTACGAGATAGGGACTGTAGGTTTGTACTTAAGTTGAATTTGTATAAGTCGGAACAGGTACATTATTTTAATATATGCTATTGTTGATCGACTGTAACCAAGTGCTCTGCCAATGAATAATGGAGTTTCACCTCTTTCTGACCTTTTTTATTATTTCTACTTTTATTTTCCATGGTGATGGTTTTTCTGTTCTTTACTGTATCACCAGCACTTGCATCAGATTTGTGTTTCAGAGACATTCTTGAAGGGTGAAGACAAAAGGTTAAGTGAGCTCTTCTGCACAGCACTGTACATGCTATCACAGCAGGAAGGCACCAGTCGTCAATACGTCCGATGTACTGAACAAGAGACAACTTGTAACAGTACAAGCAGGCTCGCTATTGAGAATGAATGGGGGTGGCGAGGGGCGATGCACCACCCGCCCACCACACAGTCACCTCCACTACAGTATGCTGCCTGCAGTGTCTGCCCACCGAGAACGAACACGGTGCGGCCAAAAGCGGGTAGTGAACCCCCCCCCCCATTCAATAGGCAGTCATCCGATGCACCCTACAATGCTACTCCCCACCGCCCCATTCACCTTCACTGGCCTCCGTTCAGCCACGACCAGGTCACCACTTGCAGCATCATCAGCTGTCCACCGAGAACAAACTGGGAAGCCGTATGTGGTGGGCAGTGAAACTGCTTGCCGCCCGAGGGGCACTACACTGCGCAAGTAGTGAAATTGCTCTCCTCCAGCCACCGCTTGCAGCGTCCCCAGGACAAAGATGACAGAGCGGCAGTTACTGAGGCGCATGTCTCGCAGCTGCAGCCCTGTTCATAAGTCATAGGTCGGATACCTGTGACCTGGGGGCTACCTGTATCTGCAAGTTACACTTGACAAATCACCTGTAGCTCACAAACCATTTGACCTATTGACCTGAAATTTGGTACACATATAGTACGTGATGTCTACTGTCAGCTTTTGGGGGTGATGATTGACCTCCGTGGTTATTCCTCTTTTTATTTTATTGTTGAATCGACTCTCTGCAGTGGCCAGCAGAGCGGCCGTGTGGTGCATGCGTATGGGCGCCATTCTCTTCCCTACCACCTTCGTCTACCTCTTCTTCATATTTTAAATCCTTCTTGAGGCAGATTGAAGACTTAAGTGCCCGCTTAACTGAAAAATTAAGGAAAACGTACTAAGTAATTGCAACACAAACACTGACTTAATCGTTTTTAACGCAAAAAGATGCCAACGGAAAAAGAGAAGAAGCGGGCCGCTAGGGTGGAGAAAAGAGCAGCTCGGGAAGCGGCAAGCGCATCAACCTCTGAGCAGATGAGTGATAAATGGACAGAGAAAGAGAATGAAAACTAGGAATGATCAAGTCAAGTGTGTTGTGCAGTGCGCTGTTACTTGTAAGGTATAAAATGTTAAAATGAAGCCGTGGCCTCAAAAGCTTAACATGTTATAAATTGATAGTTATTTTTATCAGGGGTGCCCAAACTTTTATATAGCACCATCTATATTTTACATAGCACTATCTAAACACTAAATACACACATTTATTTATTTATGTTTATGTGTGTATATGCATATATGTACAGTGTATGTTGTCAGGGATGCCAGGGGCCATGACCCGGACCGGATGTGGGTCTGTGCCCACCCTGGATCACGTGGGGGTTGCTTTGGGGGCCACGGGTACAGGGCATGGAAGCGCCACCCTGTAGGGGCCCGTGGTCACCACCAGGAGGCGCCCCAATGCCTTGGGGACCTGTTACCCCAGCACTTCCGCCACACCAGGAAGTGCTGGGGGGAAGATTTATGACGGCGCCCGGAGAGCTGACGGGAGGACAGCCGGCACTTCCGCCACGCTGGGGCGTGGCCAGAGGAGGAATGCCGGGGAACACCTGGTGCTCATCCGGGAACAATATAAAAGGGGCCGTCTCCATTCATTCAGGGTTAGAGTCGGGAGGTGGAAGGACGAAGCTCAGGAGAGCTGTGGAGGCGGCCCGAAGAAAAGGCATTGTGAGGCCAGGACTGAGTGTTTTGGGGTTTGTGCACAATTGGGTCTTAGTGACCATTATTTGGGTCTGTGTGACCATTGAACTTACTGTTGTAAATATATTGTAAATAAACGTGTTTGTGGGTGACATGAACGTGTCTGCCTATCTGTGTCCGGGTCAACTTCCACAATGTATATAATAAAAATCTCCCCCAAAGAGTTCCATCTTCAAAAGCTTGAATTCACTTTGATGCAAATTACTTTTATGCATTGCTCTTGCTGTGTTTTTTTTTTTTTTTTTTTTTTTTTTTTTTTTTTTTTTTCAGAAGTATTTAGCAACAATATGCATGTGTGAGTTAAAATGAGTAAGTGACATGCAGATTATGAGATGCCGCTAACTTGGTGTTTTTGATGTTTTATTGCTTGCTGCTGGTTCACAGTGAAGTACATTTTATATCCAACTCTATCTCCGTTCTCTGTGCCTCCAGGAGATCGCGTTCGTTGCGACGGCAGAGAAAAAAACGCAATGACCCCCTTTAATGTTTTTCCAATGCTGTATCTGATCTGTTCTCCCTCTATAAACCCAGGGAATTCCGGTTTGTTTTGCATGTTGCCTGAAGATGCCTGAGCTTCCTTGATAGCTTGCATGTTGTAATCTGTTCAGTTAGCCAATAAAAGGTGTCATTTTGCTTGACTTTTTAATAACGGGGTAAGTAATGGAAGAAATTTTTTTTTTTTTTTTTTTTTTTTTTTTGGGTGGAGTATTCCTTTTAATCCATTATCCCTTAAACGGTGGGTTGGGTCGCTATGTGATTGTGTAACGAAATTTAACTGTGGCGGTCCAAGTGTGAATTCTCTGCACATTTAGGGCTCTTTAGTGGAATTGGTAAAGAGCAGCAAATTCGTTGGTTGTGCACCTGCCTGCTGACCTTACTCCGTCAATTAGCACCACCACCTCCATAGCCAAGAAGGGTGTGGTGCTCCTTTGACAGCTGAAGAAGGCAAAACTACCTCCCTCCATCTTCCTCGCATTCTTCAGGGGAGCACCATCGAGTGTTCTGACCAGCTGCATCACTGTCTGGTTTGGGAACAGCAGTATTTCTCACTGTACAATGTTGGAACGGATAGGGCAGCACAGCAGAAAAGATCATTGGGACCTCTTTTATTAAGAGTTGCATCTGCATCTGGAGGGCAACTCCAGCGTTACCCGTGGTCTGTTTTGATCCATTCCATCTGGCAGAAGGTTTTGTAGCATCGGAACCAGTTCTACAGCAACTTCAACTCCTTGGTGGCTTGGATTCTGAACTCTGTGCTGTCCCTGCCGTCAGACCTGCTCCTAGTAGCTTATTTATATGCGGTACTGTCAGGCCTTCAGGTCCTTACCAGATAAAACTGGCAGACACCAAGTCCTTGATAGAGGGACTGAGGTCAGTGGGACAGAAAGATGTTGACACAGAGGTGCAGTTTTGACCAAAGGTGCAATAAATGGCTAAAACAGTCCTGACAATTGTGTGTAGCAAAAGGAAAGAAAAAAAAAATGGAATGTACTAAAGATACAAAAAAAAGGAAATGCCACAAAACTAAAAAATATTGTGAAAATTGCACCTATCTAATTGATGTTCCGTCCTGGTGCTTCACATCCTACATATTCTTATTATTTAACAAACTCCTGGCCTCAAGCAACCCTGGAAGTCCTTCACCCAGCTTATCCTTTTCCTCTCGTGCTACTCTCCACAAAGGCTTTTATAAGTTAATTTTAACAATCTGCTGACAAGGGACCTGGACACCCATTTCCCCAGTCGCACGTCTTGTACCCCTTTAAACCAGGGGGTTCTCTGCGTGCGCTCATGCTCCCCTGTTCACCAGATGGCACTAGTTTTTGCCCATGTACAACTGTGCCTCCCCAGCCAACAACAAAAGCCACAAACAAACAACAAATGCAGTCTTCAAGGCTTGACTGCAGCTCCCCATCCCGCCACCTCGAAACAACCGGCAGCAAGCAAGCAAGCGCCAGCAAAAGAAATGGACGAGCGGCCGCCGACGCTACTCTTAGAGGGCCTGTTGAGGAGGGACGCCCCCAATGCCATGCAAAAAATATCCTCCCGAGATGTGTCACATGGTGACCGCTGACACCGTCCAACACTCCTTTTATGTGCACCATAAAGGACGCAGGAACGTGCCATTTCTCCAAATTTTTGTTTATATTACCGAGGATGGACAGGACACCTCTGGGGTGAACTATAAACTGCCCTGCCAGAAGCTGATAAGGGCTGATATACGCTTATATTGTTGTGAAGGGAGTTGCATCTTCACAATTAGGTGTTATTCTCGACAGTACCTTAAAATTTGAGGCGCATATTAATGTTACTCGGTCTGCATATTTCCTGCTACATAATATTGGCTGTTTTACGTCCATCTCTTTCAGCGATCAGCACTACTTTTCTTGTTTATGCTCTGGTCACATCTCAAAAGCCAAACCCAAAATGAACTTTGTCATCTACCGTATACAAGTACACAGACAAAATTGCGAAGCTCAGTGTCAACAGTGTAACAACATGAAGTGCAAATAATAAATTAAAACAAACAAGACAAAGTAGCAGCAATATTGATGTATAGTAAGCAATATGAACATTGATGCAATTTATGGTATTTGCAATCCACATTTTCCACTGCAATTACTGCAGTAGACTGGCTACTATTCTACTGTCATGAGAAAAACATTTTATTAATGCACACACAAGTATTGATACAGGTTTGCATAGCCCAATAAAGTGATAGTTTTCAAGGGGGTGGCACAAATGAAGAGAAGGAATCCCATTGCATGACAGTTGCAGTCAAAATATAGAACCTTTTTATAAACAAATTTTGCAAACCACTTAAACTATAATTTTGACAACATATTTTCAACCATCCAGAGAGGCATTTAAACGTAGTAAAATATCCAGAGGTGCTTCTCAAAAGTTGTATTGACTCGACTGTCCTCTAGCTTTTTCAGTTTTGCCGGAGGACGTGGAGGGTGCCAATCTTGGTTCCATACATTCATGGTACCCTTAATGCATGTTTGCAGCTAAGGTGGTGCGGCAAATTGCTTGTGTTGCCACCTAAGGCGACAACTTTAGCTCGACAGCATTTTGCGGTAAATTCTAGAAAGCTGATTCTGTTCATCTGGACATAGAGTGTGTGTGTGTGTGTGTGGGGGTGTGTGTGGGGGGGTGTGCCCCCCCCCCCCCCCCCGATATGTTTCATTGCTCATCCAAGTGACTTCCTCGGTCTCAGTTGACTGCAGGTTTCTCCAACCTTATAAAACAGTACCTTGGCCTAATGACCGAACTAGCACCATTGACTAACAATAGGCCGCGTGATCAATGAATTGCAAATTGTCCATTGAAAAATGGCCATGAGTACCATTCACAGAGATCTTATTGTCCCTCTTGCTCGCTTGACTTCCATAGAGCTTTCAGTCGAGTGGCCCCTTGCCTCTCCTGCAAGATATTCCTAATATCAACTCTCTTCCAACCTTTTAAATCTCATCTTAAAACACATTTTTTTTAAGTTGGCTTATTCTCTGATAATTTTAGCTGATAAATTGAATTTTATTCTGATTTTATTAATGTTTCTTTTGACTGTTATTAATGTGTTCTGTAAGGTGTCCCTGTGTGCCTTGAAAGGCGCCTATAAATATTAATAATTATTAGTGATGCAGAGGACAGGAAGATATGGAAAAAGATTATCCCCTGTGGCAACCCCTAATGGGAGCAGCCAAAAGAAGAATTAATTATTAGTACAGTAGAACCTCTGGTCACAAACGTTTCCGAACACGTACAAATCAGGCTACGATCAAAAAGTTTGAAAAAATTTGGCATCTGTTCACGACCACATGGTCTGGTGGAGAACAAACACTGGCGGCCAGTTTCCCTACGCGCGTTCGTTTGCGCCAGTGATCTCCTATTCTGTTTCTCGTTTTTGTTTGTGTATACAGGGCCTAACAAAGCAGCTGATGTTGCAAAAGGAGTTACAATGTTCACCAAGCAGTGGCCTCAAGTGCTGGAAGAGGTGGAAAAACTGTTGCTAGGGTGGTTGAACGTGAAGCAACTTGCAGGGGATAGCGTAAGCGAGGCGATCATATGCGAGAAAGCCAGGAAGATTCATGGCGATTTGCTGAAAATAAAAATCCTTCTAGTGGCGAAGGTGAGGAATTTAAAGCCAGTGGAGGATGATTTGAAAATTTTTGCAAGAGAAGTGGCATTTAATTTTTTTATTCCCTGTGCTTAAAACTCAAAAAAAGTGTTTACAACGAGCGGTTCGTAAGAATCTAGCGCAAACTCTTACAATGTTAATTTTCTTTGTTGTTCAAGGTTTTCTCCATGTTGTTCAATGTTTTTGCATTTAGTTTACTATTGCACTGTGCATTCTATGGTATAATTAACTATTTTTTTGTGCTTATAAAAATATATATTTACATACAGTTCGTACGGTCTGGAATGGATTAATTGTATTTACATACAATCTTATGGGGAAATTTACGTTCGGGTCACGTCCAGAGTTTTGGAACGAATTACGGTCGTGACCAGAGGTACCACTATCTGTTATTGCATCAAAAGACACATTTTAAATACTTGGGTTCAACAGTCCAAAGCAACAAAGTGTGTGGCAAACAGGTGAAGGCAGGGTGGACTGGATGGAGAAGAGTGGTCAAAGGAATACCTGCAAGAGTGAAAGGTACGGTCTATAAAATGGTAGAGAGACCAGCTGTGTTGTATGGTTAGGAGACGGAGGCACTGCCGAAAAGAGTTAAAGATGCTACGATTTTTGCTTGGAGTAACGAGGACAGCTGGGATTAAGAATGAATGTATTAGAGGGACAACACCGGCACGACAGTTTGACCAAGTGAGAGGGGTGAGATTGAGGTGGTTTGGGCACATGAGATGAGGGGTACATCTAGAAAAGAATACTGGGGATGGGGCCAGCAGGCAAGAGGAAAAGAGGAAGGCCAGAGAGAGGGTTTATGGATGTGATGAGGGAGGACATGAAGGCAGTTGGTGTGGCAGAAAATGGGGGGAGAGAGAGACTGACTGACTGACTATCCACTATGGTCTCCCTTAAATAGGAGGAGACAACCAAAAGAAGATTTATTACTATGTGTTCACTTAACTATTTATTTATAGTTTTAATAGCTGTCCTCTGTGGCTCTGCCTGTGTAGTAGTGAAACGGGACAAACTTTTTAAAAATCAGCTAAGCGGAGGCGAGGTACACTTCAAAACACAGAGGTAAAACTGACTTGAACGGAGGCTGGCACATCAGTGAGGAGAGCCCTGCCTGGCTCTCAACTCCTGACGTCGCACTTCCCTCGGCCCGCAGCCTCGGTCTTGAATTAGCGTGAATATATCGTTCTGGCAAGCAACCTGATTCTTGGTGTGATGAGAGAAGTTGAAAAATCAACCGGAATGTTCAAGCAAATTATAGCAAAAAAAACCCGCCCCCCCATTCAACAGGCAGCCATCCGAGGCACACTACAATGCTACCCCCGTTGCCCTGTTCACCCTCCGTGGCCTCCGTTCAGCCACAACCAGGTCACCGCTTGCAACATTAGCAGCCACCCACCAAGACAGAATGGGGCAGCCGTGTGTGGTGGAGGGCAGGCAGTGAAACCGCTTGCCGCTGAGAGCTGCCCAAGGGACACTGCGTGAGCAGTGAAATCGCCCCCCTCCAGCCTCCGCCCAGTCACCGCTTGCAACGTATCCCAGGCCGAAGATGATCGGAGAGGCAGATACTGAAGGCTGGCTTGCTTTATTTATTTATTTATTTATTGAGAGAAAGAAGTTGAGCAAAATGACCCCTTTTTATTGGCTAACTAAAAAGATTACAATATGCAAGGTTTCGAGGCAACTCTGCCCCTTCAGGCAAGATGTAATACAGAAACTGGAGTTCCCTGTATATTATACTGTATATGTGTATGTGTATATATATAT
>JANRMT010062814.1:5848971-5866711 GCA_026402145.1 Polypterus bichir lapradei
CGGGATAACCTTGTCTGATGAAATCTTGTCTAAGCTCCTGCAGTTGTTTATCCCGGTCTGTCGGGTCTGAACAGATGTGATTGTATCATATTGCTTGGCTGAAAATAATGGAGTGCCTTATATGCTTGGGATGAAAAACAGAAGTTACAAGGGTGTTGTCTTTAAGTTTTGTATCTTTTATTTATTTTTTTTTTCTCTTGTGATATTTGTTGCAAATATACTAGAATAGAAACATTTACTGTTTTTGTTGTAGCCCTTGTTTATGGAAGAAGATGATCCGCTGTGGCAACCCCTAACGGGAGCAGCCAATAGAAGAAGATTGTAGCCCTTGTTGTTCTATGTATGCCTCTGCTGTAGCTCTGGAAAGCCGCTTCTTCCTTGGTCCCAGTATGGTACTGGTTTTCTTATTTGGGTCAGCAGATTTAAAAAGCTTTAAAAAGAACACTTTGCTTTAATGAATGTTTTCAAAATTACATTTTGACATGTTGTCTTAGTTCAAGTGTTCAATCGGGTAAATTTTTGGCCAGGCTTTTATATAATTTGTAAGCTGTTTATTGCGTGTGGTCAAGTATATCTGGGTGTTTTGGCGTGGTGATGGTTTTTGTTCTGATTGGTTCAAAGAGAAATGAAAGCCTAACTGTGTCCGCCCCTCGATAGGCTGGAATTGTCCACTGTGTGGTACTGAGCACCTGCTTGAGCCCCTCGGTGGTTTTTAGATGTCGGAGTGCTATATGGTGTGCTTGTGTTGTAAACTTCAGATTTTGGTTGTAATCTTAGTCTTCTGCTCCCATTAGGGTTTGCCACAGCGGATCATCATCTTCCATACAGTGGAACCTCGGGTCACAACCGTATATCCTTCCAAAACTCTGGGCGCAACCCGATTTGGTCGTGACCCGAAGTAATTTCCTCCATAGGATTGTATGTAAATACAATAAATCCGTTCCAGACCGTACGAACTGTATGTAAATATATATTTTTTTAAAGCTTTTTAAGCACAAAAATAGTAAATTATACCATGGAATGCTGTGTAATAGTAAACTAAATCTAAAAACATTGAATAATGCTGAGAACACCTTGAACAGAGAAAACTAACATTGCAGGAGTTCACACTACAGCCTTACGAACCGCTTGCTGTAAACACTTGTTTTTTAAAAAAAAAAAAAAAAAAAAAAAATTTTAAGCACAGAGGAAAAAAAATGAACATTTTGAAAAATCCGTAATTTTATACAAAAACTAACCATAAACAAGAAAACTAACCTTGCATGAGTCGAGCTCTGGCATGAAGGAAGTGAGGAGGAACTGGGTGGAGAGGAGATTAGTTTTAAGGTAAAGTCCCTCTGTGCGATGCACGTCTGACCGAGAACAATGTACTGTAGTGTATGTGTGTATAATAACCGTAAGGGAAAACTGGCTTGGTCATCACCCGAGTGTGTGGTCGTAAACAGATGCAAAAGTTTGGCTAATTTTTTGGTCGTAACCCGATTTTTGTACGAGTTCCAAAACGTTTGTGACCCGAGGTTCCACTGTATCTTCTTGTCCTCATCTTCCTCTGTCACACCCATCACTTGCATGTCCTCTCTCACCACATCCATAAACCTCCTCTTAGGCCTTCCTCTTTCCCGGCAGGTCTATCTTGTAACATCCTTTACCCCAATATATTATGTCAGGAAGGGCAGCTGGTGTAAAATTTTTGCAAGATCAACATGCGGACAACATGGTTGTAGTAATTTTACATGAATCTTGCAGCAAGTGTTAGCAGTAGAGACGTAGTGTCACTGTGAACGTTCTTTCCTCTTTTCTAAATTTCCATTTTACAGACTGCAGGTTTGGATTTCCAAAGGTCAAGGAGTAACGGGTTTAAAACCTTTACCCCTGGATTTGTACGGGTTTTGAATTCTGGTAATTTGTAGGGGTGCTTGGGAATGCTGTACAACTGTGTACTGTCGTGGTTCATTCTTGGTTGTGGGTGTCCTGATTATTGCAGTGGTGGTCATAAGTCCCCACTTGGCTTACAGTGGTGCTAAACCATTTGATTCCTTTAGAATGTTCTCTAGTTTGCATAAATTACTTAAAACATGATCAGACTTTTACATAAATTCTAAAATTGGAGAACCCAGTTAAACAAATGAGACATGCACATTTATACTTGATAGTTTATTTGAGGGAAATGCTCTAATTTTTGCATATTTGTGTGTGATTCATTGCTTTCAGTAACTGGTGTGACTAACCCCTACCCCACATTTGCCCACACTTACAGTAACTGGTCTTTGGCCCTGCACATTTTTATCCAGTTACTCTTTGCAGAATACTTCAACTTAGTGATTTTTCTTGATGGGCTTCCTTGCATTCCCCAAGCTAGTTTTAAACAGCAGGTTCAGTTATGGACCACACTGAGGAACCTCTGGAGGTCGTATCAAAGCAAGAGAATTAAAACAAAACTGAGTGTCATTATGAACAAAGCTGCACATCCTCTCTGTGACACACCAACACTGAGGACTTTCAGGCAATGAATTATTAGCAAAAGTGCGTCGCGAAACACGGCTGGGGCGCCTTTATACCAACGGCAATATGTATGTTTGGTGGCTCTTTTTAAATTCTGGTGTGTGTTCTGACCTGTGTGTGTGTGTGTGTGTGTATATATGTATATAAAACTCCATTTATTTAAAGAGTTGCTGTAAAATGCAAAAAGTTCTGTGTATGAACTGCTTTCTTCCAAAACATTCTTACGTGATTAAGATCGGGACTTTGACTCTGCTGGCGGCACGGTGGTGCAGTGGTAGTGCTGCTGCCACGCAGTAAGGAGACCTGGGTTTGCTTCCTGGGTCCTCCCTGCGTGGAGTTTGCATGTTCTCCCCGTGTCTGTGTGGTTTTCCTCCCACAGTCCAAAGACATGCAGGTTAGGTGCATTGGCGATCCTAAATTGACCCAAGTGTGTGTGTGTGTGCCTTGCGGTGGGCTGGCATCCTGCCCAGGATTGGTTCCTGCCTTGCACCCTGTGTTGGCTCCAGCAGACCCCCCGTGACCCTGTGTTAGGATATAGCGGGTTGGACACTGACTTTGAATCGGCTATTCCAAAACGTGACATTTTTACTATTCTCAGCTCTACCATTCTTTGGTTGAGTGACTTGTGTATTTCTGGTCATCTTACTGCATGACCCACTTAGGCCAGGTTTATACTTCACGTGACGCGACACGTGCTCCAGCGAACGCTCCTACTATGTAACCGTTTTAATGTTTATACTTGCGCACGTACTTTATGGAAATCTGGAAATATGGAAATATTCCACCAGGTGGCAGTGAGAGATATCATCATGCTGAGAACAGGTTCGGCTTCGCTGTGTTGTGAATTGCCTGGAACAGCCATTAAATTCCGAGGACACCTTACCGCAACATCTCTGAAAAGGATGTTTAATGATTAAACCCCTCAATCCAGGGATGTGTCCATTCCAGCTAGCATTGGGCACGAGGCACAAACAATCACAAGACAGGGCATCAGCTCATCGCAAGGTGAATACAAGCACTTACATACACTGGCATCATTTTAGTGTCACCAAATCTGCATATCTTTGGAAGAAAACCCAGCAGGAAAACATGTAAACTCCAGGCAGGGAATACCAGAGACGTGACACCCAGCAAGACAGCAGTGCTACCGCTCCGCCACTGTGTCACCCCCACGTGTGTAATTATTAACAGTATTCATTATTTAAACAAATTTAACAACTTATCTGTAAAATGTAACATACATACTTTAATGCATTTCATCATGAAAGTGATATCAAGTATAAATCTAAAGATTCTAAATGTGCAGAGAGTTGGAATATCAGACATGTGCTGTGTTCTGTGTGGTGATCTATTGATGCTTGGTGCTGCTGTCAGGTCAGGAAAAAGTGCATAGTGATTAATAACTGGGTCATTTTTATGATGACGTTTATGACGGTCGACTTTAATGATAAAGTAAACTACGAAGTTAAAGTGGACATTTCAAGATTAAAGCCAAAATATCCACTTTAATCACAAAACACACCTTTTTTCACTGCGTCCTTAATTTTTTTTTTTTTTTTTTTTTCCTCTGTTGCTCCGATACATCGCTGTATATTCTGTTGCTGTTGTGAAGTTGCAAAAAAAAAAAAAAAAAAAACGACAGCACAAAGGGTGGTATGCGAAATGTAATGTTTAACGTAGAAGGGGGAATACGCAACACTTTAATATAAAAGCACCACGAATGCACCTCTGTGTCGACATTTTTGCTTCACTACATCAAAGTGCGCATTTCCATCCGAGAGGATCCACATAGCGGCTTTCTGTCACGTGTAGATAGTAAACAGACTCTGCCGTCGTATTCCGACTTTTATCACACTGCGCCCCCCGACTTTTTGCTGGTACTGCAGCTTGCGCACGCGTCACGTTAATTTCTGAGGACCTGCTCAGAGGACGTGTCAAATGAGCGCTTGGCAGCCATGATGTGTACACGTTCTGAACGTGAAGTATAAAGGAGCCCTTACCCTTGTGCTTCAGTTCATGAAAGGATATTTTTTTTTTCCCCCCTCCCTTGTACAATTAAAAAATTCACACTTCCATCAATTTTGATGCAATGTCTTCCAGTTCCAAAGGCAACCAAGCAGGCCTAAACTGTGATCCTGCTTTTTCACTAGGTTTCAAAGGTGGGATGAGGTTCTTCGGCTGGGATACAGTCTTTGCTACTTGCCACACAATGGTTCTCGCGTAAGCCAAAATTCTATTTTAAACTCCTTCTACAGAACATTCTGTGGTCTTTCAGCAAATTTGAGATTGGCACCAAAGATCTTGGAGAGGTCGTGGCTTTTTTCCTTGCAACCGTGCCATGCACAACATTGCCCTCATTGTTCAGGAGAGCACTGAACGTTTGCCAATGCAAGAGAGGCGTTTAGAGCATTAGACGTTATCCTAGGGTTCTTTTTTTTTTGACATCTTGGAATATTTGCATGCTTTGCTTCTTGTAATGATCTCTGTTGGTTGACCACTTCTGAGTGTTTAACGGGTGATGAATGTATAGTATGCTAACTAGCAGGATTCAACAGATCAAGAAATCTGAACTTAACCTTTTGTTGTTAAAATTGTGAACACTTTGTGTTTTACAAATCTGGTATCTGTTCATGGCCATGTGGGTTGTTGCCCTATGGCATCACTCTAAAGGACCACCTTTATTTTTAAGAGTGTGTAATGGACCAGTCCCCTCCTGCTTTAGGCCCAGGCCTTCTAGGATAAGAACATAAGGAATAGGACAATCGAGAGGAGACCATTCAGCTCATCAAACCAGTTTGTTGAGCTTATAGCCTAGCTGTCCCAGTAGCTCATCCGGAGTCGTCTTCAAGGATCTTGATTTCTTCTTCAGCTCCATGTCTCTTAACACTAACTCTTTGGGTAAAGAAGTGCTTCTTGGCTTCAGTTTTAAATGTACGTCCCCTTAATTTCCACTGTTCTTTTTTTTGGTTTTCTATGGTGGTGATCTGTGCCACTACCACCTGATCAAAGCACCGTGATGTCCCTACATTGATGGATTAAAGGTCAGAAGTCCACATGACCGTCGTCAAGTTCTTCCATAAGAACCCTGAATACAATGAGGACTGATTGAGGTCAATTATGTTAGGAAGAATGCCTAGAGGGGGCTGGGAGGTCTCGTGGCCTGGAACCCCTGCAGATTATTATTTTATTTATTTATTTTTTTCTGTCCTTCCTGGCTATCGGACCTTACTTATATTTTTGTTAGTGTTCCCTGCTTCTATTTTCTTTGTCTTTTTTCTCTTTCTTCATCATGTAAAGCACTTTGAGGTACATTTGTATGAAAATGTGCTATAGAAATAAATTTTGTTGTTGATTTCCTCAAGTAAGACATTCTTCCTTAAGCGGAGTGTCGTTAGCTCTCCTTTATCAATACCTTTTGAGGATATTAAAGACCTGCATGAGGTCACCATGCAGTCTCCTCAACTCAAGACTGAACAGGTTGAATTTTCGGAGTCTGTCATAGTATGTGTCCTTAAGTCCCATGATGCACTTGGTTGCTCTCCTCTGCACAGAGCTTCCTGGCTTCAGTCCTAAAAGCTCCTCCCCCTTAATGTCCACTGATGTCCTCAACTACCTGATTCACTACTTAAGCTGAAAGAATGTTAGCCCTCTATCAATGCCTTTTGAGGATATTTAAATACCTGAATGAGGTCCCCATGCAGTCTCCTCAGTTCAGACTGAACAGGTTGAATTCCCGGAGTCTGTCACAGTAGGACATGCGCTTAACTCCCAAGATGTACTTGGTGGTTCTCCTCTGCACAGCTTCAAATGCTGTTATTTCACAAACGAGAGAAGACCATTCAGTCCATCAAGCCTGTTTAGTTCATAGCTCTGCTCTCCCAACATCTCCTCCTGATGACAACTGATGTCCTTGACTACCTGATTCACCCTTAAGCTGAAATAATGTTGCTGGGTCCACTTTATCAATGCCTTTAAGGATTTTTAAAAACCTGGATAAGACTTTTTTTTGGTTCTACTGTAAGTCTGAGAATGTCATACTAGAGGTGGATTATGGGGATCGTTAACAGGTGGGAAGAGAGGCCATGAAACTGGGAAGTTCGAAATGAAGAAAGGAAGGAAAGTGGGGAAAGCTGGCACCTATTTAGCAAGACCAAGAGGACACCACCCGGCCCCCTGATCCCACCCACACACACACACACACACACACACACACACACTTTGTATTATGGTTTGTTACTTTCATGTCCTCCTTATAATCAACCCATCAAAGTGAATGTGCCACTCGAGTCTGGCATTCTTCTGCACTTGAAGGGCTGCTCGAGTCACACTCTTGCTCGGCAATGATTTCTTCTATTGTCTGCCTGGAGTGTTCTTCTGTTAATCATGCTTTGTGCTGCACTGCAGGCTTAACCCAACTAATCAGTGAATAGTAAGTATGGAAAAAGCAGTGTCGAGGCCCAGCACTTAAAGAGATTATTAATATTATTATTATTATTTCTCTCTATTAAAAAAAAATCTTGGGAGGGAGACGAGACGTGATCATCTAGGACACGGGTGTCGAACTCCGGGCCTGGAGGGCCGCAGTGGCTGCAGGTTTTCATTCTAACCCCTTCCCTAATCAGTGACCGGTTTTTACTGCTAATTAACCTGTTTTCCCTTCATTTTAATAGCGCTGTTTTTAAGGATTCAGTGCTCTTAATTGATTCTTTTCTTCATTAAACGGCAGCCAAACAGAAATGAGATGTGAAACGAGCCAACAGATGACCAGCTAAACTGGGGCTTCAAACTCCTGCCAATTTCACTCCAACCAGTTCTTTAATGAGAAGCCAATTCTTGCTGTTAATTAAACCAATTACTTAATTCCACGGTTTGTTGCTGCTCTCATTCTGCCACAGCAGACATTTCCAAAACTGTTGATTTTCTTTTTTATCTAAGAACACCGTCCAAGATGTTTTGGTGACCTGAGAGATCATCCTTACTGAGGCCCTCGCCTACCTTTATGTTCAGATAACCTGGTTAGCTGGTGATGTGGCAGCTTGTTTTGTGTCTCATTATTGTTTGGCTCCTCACTAAGAAAAAAGAAAGAACTAAGGGGTCTGAGTCAAGTTAATTAAAATAAAGGCAAAAGTTAATTAGCAGCAAAAACTGGTCACTAATGAAGAAGATGGTTAGAAGGAAAACCTGCAGCCACTGTGGCCCTCCAGGACTGGAGTTGGACACCCCTGATCTAGGAAGACAATTTGACATCCCGCGAGAGACACTTAACGTCACACTAGACAAGGCAGTGAGACAACATTTTAAACCAAGTTCACGGATGTCTAACCTAGCAGTTGTTGAAGTGTGTCTGCCAAAAGCATTCCATGTGCTCCCAACTCTTTAAAACGACGACAAGCAGAACACAAAGCTCGCCAGCAGCAGCAAGCCAGCAGATGATCCGACCACTTCTCCTTAGCATGTGGTCGGCAAAAGGACAGCTGCTGTACAGGCTTTTAAGTGACTGACATGCAGCACGGCAAACTAAACATGCAGCTTGCCAACAGCAGAAAGACTGCAGCTGATCTCCTTAGCGTGCGTTCAGCCCCCCCCTTCACATCGCGAGCAGTGTTATACGTCCTGCGAGAAAAAGATTTAACCACGCCTGGGGTTGGAAATAAATGACAAGTATTGTTCTTACAAATGTTTTACAGTAAAAGTGAAAACAATGCATATGTAACAATACCCATGAAAATAACAATCTCTTTAAATTGTTTATTCGGTAAACCAAACCTGGGGGTGCGTGGGTGAAGCGAGCAGGGGGTGGGAAAAAAAAACAACTTGCGACAAGACTTTTTCCCGGGTTACGAGACATGATCTTTTGAAGAGAGACAGAGTGACACTTTCACTTCCCGCGAGACAGACAAGTCACGTCATACTTACAACCTTCAGATGCAAGTCCTGTGATACGCATGCAGAGCAGGTTAGAGATAATGGAAGTAGGAAATTTTGAAAGTCTCCAAAAATGAGAATAAAGATCGCATTAGCGCAGACAATCTGAAAATATTACTCGTGTTTAACGGAATAGCGTTCAAAGAAATCCAAAAATTCAGGTTCTGTACAGGCTTCTAAATGCTTAAAGCACCGTGCGTGATGCAGATATGCCAACAGCTTCTTGAGCAAAGAGGAGGCGATTAAAACACCTGTTACTTGTTTCCTAATGTGTCCGCATTTAAGAGGTGTTTTGGAGGAGCGACTGCATCTCCTAGGGGTGCGCTCAACTCCCCTCTTCAACGGCGCCTACTGCTGGCAGGGTGAGGAAGGGTAGGCAAGTGAATTGCAGATCACGCGTGAGGGCAGCAGCACGATACAAAAAATGTATTTGTTTTCCATGGTATCACTGTTTTTAAGAGGGGTTTCGGAGAGGCGGCCCCTAGCGGGGGAGAAAGAAGCCCCCTAGTAGTAATAATAATAGTACACCTTACCTAAACAAGTTGCAACTAGAAAGTCGCTGCAGCATTGACCAACGTGAAGGCGACCTATTCTGTTGTAGAGCAGGCAGGGTGTGGATAAGAGGGCTGGCATTTTTATTTATTTTTTTACTTTGATTTCATGGTTGAAGTGCAGCATTTGGAGGATGTTACTTCACTTGGCCTCTAATAACAGATGAACTAAGAGTTGTACATGTGCAGACAATCCTGGTTTATTACGTTTTGTGCTTGGAGGTGAGGGGCCGCATTGTGTGTGTTTGTGGTGTTCACTCTCCGTACAGCATGTACTGACCTTTCCATCCGCGACGGAGTATTGTGTTCTGTCCTAAGATGTCTTGTATCTTGAATTTTCATTCTCGGCTTGTTTACATTTGCAATACTGGCCGGTTAAAGGACTTCCATGCCAGGTAACATACCAGGATTATTTATTTTTTTTACTAACCCCCCTCAATTCTGGTGTGGAATGGTGGCTCTGAGGGTAGAGAATCTGCGCCAGTAATCTGATGGTTGCAGGTTCAAATCTCATAAACAGCAGAATTGACTCCTACAGTCGTGGCCTTGAGGATGAGACAAATCTATTCAATTTTCACAAAGTTTGCTGCATCAGTTTTTAATGATGGCAATTTGTATCGACTCCAAAATGTCCTGAAGAGTGATCGGATGAATTGCAATTCATTTCAAACATTGCATAAAAATGAACTTCATCCGCAAGAAACCCATTTCCACTGCATGTCAGCCCCGCCACAAAAGGACCATAATTGCTTTGCACAAAAAGGGCTTCACAGGCAAGGATAGTCGGATTGGACCTAAATCAACCATTTATTGGATCATCAAGAACTTCAAGGAGAGAGGTTCAATTGTTGTGAAGAAGCCGTCAGGGCGCCCAAAGTCCAGCAAGCGCCAGGAGCGAGCATCTCCTAAAGTGGATTCAGCTGCGGGCACTACCAGAGCTTGATCAGGAATGGCAGTAGGCAGGTGTGAGGGAGGGGAAGACCTTTTTTTGGAGGATGGCCTGGTGGGTGTCAAGAAGGGCAGCAAAGAAGCCAAGAAAAATATCAGGGACAGACTGAGATTCTGGGATTGGACTGCTGGGGGAAAGTCATTTTCTCGGATGAATCCCCTTTTCTGATTGTTTGGGGCAGGGGTTCTCAAACTCGGTCCTGGGGGGACCCCTGTGGCTGCACGTTTTTGTTCCAACCAGCCTCTGTTTTTAATTGGACTCCTGGGCTAGTTAAGTGAACTGTTTCCCAGTTTGGGGAACAATATACAAATTAGAAAACTAAATTTGGTTAAAAAAAAAAAAATGTACTGAGCAGTGATGTATTTTTTTTTCTTAACAGTATTTTCATCTTGATTGTCATTCTACTTTTCTAGGTGTTCTAATTGTTTAATGAATCCATTATTTACTATGTGGGGCTGACGCTAAAGTAGTTGCAGCCTTTCACGATTGAGTGGTGTTCGCTTGGGTTTCTACTCTGCTTGTTTTTAATTGTCATTAAGATTCAAAGAAGGGAGCAAACTGCACAGAGAAAGGGCGAAATATATAAAAATAAAGGGTTAAGCATTTAAATCCATAGCAAAAACAGAAATATTTCTAAGTTTCTTATAAATGTAAAAATCATGCTGCTGTGCTTTACTGAATGTAGAATAAAAGATAAATAATCGCAGGTAATTGAGATCAGTGCTATCAGGTGTTGTCACTGATTAGGAATCTGGTTGGAACAAAAACCTGCAGCCACAGGGGTCCCCCCAGGACCGAGTTTGAGAACCCCATTTTTGGGGCATCCAGAAAAAAACAAAAGGTGAGTGGCGCTACCATCAGTCCTGTGTCATTCCAACAGTAAAGCATCCTGGGACCCTTCATGTCGCGTGGGGTTGCTTCTCACTCACAATTTGTCCTAAGAACACAGCCATGAATAAAGAATGAGACCAAAACATCCTACGAGAGCAACTTCTTCCAACCATCTAACAATTGGGTGACCAACATGATGGAGCACCGGGCCATAAAGCAAAAGTGAGAACTAAGTGGCTCACGGAACAAAACATCAAAATTTGGGGTCCATGGCCAGGAAACTCCCCAGAACTTAATGCCATTGAGAACTTGTGGTCAATCCTCAAGAGTCAGCGGGTGGACAAACAGAAACCCACCAATTCCGATTATGCAGGAATGGGCAGCTGCCATCAGTCAGGATTTGGCCCAGACGTTGATTGCCAGGCAGGAAACAATCCCAGGGCAGGGTGCCAGCCCACAGCAGGGCACACATCAAGCACACACACGGGACAATTTAGGATCGCCAATGCACCTAACCTGCATGTCTTTGGACTGTGGGAGGAAACCCACGCAGAAACGAGGAGAACATGCAAACTCCATGCAGGGAGGACCCAGGAAGCGAACCCAGGTCTCCTAACTGCGAGGCAGCAGCGTTACCACTACGCCACCATGCCGGCCATGTAACCAATTTTATCTCTCAAATGTAAGTCAGTCCATCCATTATCCAACCCGCTATATCCTAACTACAAGGTCATGGGAGTCTATTGGAGCCAATCCCAGCCAACACAAGCTGCAAGGCAGAAACAAATCTCTGGGCAGGGTGCCAGCCCACTGCAGGGCACACGCATGTGTGCACACACGCGCACACACACACACACACACACACCCACCCCACCCACCCATTTAGGATCGCTAATGCACCCAACCTGCTTGTCTTTGGACTGTGGGAGGAAACCCACGCAGACAAGGGGAGAACATGCAAGTGAACCCGGGTCTCATAACTGCGAGGCAGCAGCGTTACCCACTGCGCCACCATGTCACCCTTACTTGAATCAGATATTTCAAATCTGTCCCAGTGTGAACTGGTGGTCCCTGCTCTAAACTGGTGCTCAGTCCACAGTTGGTTACTTCCTTGGCTTCTATCTGGTAGTGCAGAGAGGTTTCCTTGTTCCTGGTTCCCCAGAACTGAATTAAGTGGGTTTAACAAAGTATTTTTGAGGGGGGGTCCTTATTACTGAAAATACATAGTTGTGGTGAGCAGTGTGTGTTGTGATGGGTCTTGTGGGCATTTGTATGCATGTGGTTTTTTTTGATGTTTTTAAAAAAGACCTTGGATTGAGTTTTTCTATTATGTGTCATGGCTCGAGTTAAGATCTGGGTGGGTAGTTACCTTTTTCAAAAGGGGGGGTGTTAGATAAATGTCTATATAAATAGAGTTGCACAATTCTAGGAACCCAGTCGACAGTGAGATTTGAGAAATGCGCTTAGTTCCAATCAATAGGTGTTCCCAGCAGAGGGATGCTGGCATGTATCCCAGTATGGTTCATACAGCAAACAATATGACAATAGTGGAGTCCTGCGTCACTCGCCCACTTCAACCGCAATCTGAAGGAGGCAGGGTACGACTTGGGGGGGCTGTGCGTGTGTGGATTTTTTATTATAAAATATCTGAAGTGTGTATGTACCGCATATTTGTTTATGCCTGTGTACTATACATGTGTACATACACACATTCAAATATGTACCTTACTTGTACACACGTGTACTGTAAATGCAATGGATTTCTAAGTTTGGTTTTCCGGCTTCTCCACTTTATTGTGCTTTAGTTTTAATTGCAGTTTTTATTGGCTCAATCTACCCTCTTAACCCATTACGCTAAAAGTAAAGTTTTTCAGAACGGTTTGCAAACTTATTAAAAAATCCAAAAAGTGAAATCACTCACTCCTAGAAATATTCAGCCCCTTTTGTTGTGGCCTTCCACATTGTGCTCAGTGGCCTTCTGTTTGCTTTAATCCTTCTTGAGATGTTTCTGCAACAGGGGTCTCCAACCTTTTTTTTTTTTTCTCCCCCCTGAGAGCTACTTGGACATTTTTCATTTTGTAAGAGAGCTACTCCAGTTTTCTAACATTTCTTCTCATAGCTTATTTCAACCCAAACAAACTGAATACGCTTGTTTTGCCTGAACATTTACAAAATGTTGGTGTCCACAATTCACATTTTGAATTAAAACGTCACAAAAATATTTAGTTCACCTGCAAGTGCATTTTGCACGTCTGTATGCATTGTCTAGCGTATCTCACATTATTGAATTAAAACATGAATGCTGTCCAAACAAAAACAATGCAATTCCAAATCCACAGATCTGACTTCATTTGTCATTTTGTCACATGTCACTGTGTCACTTTATTCACAGGTCCAGTCGCATGTGCGATGTGGTGTTTAGTTAGTCGGATGACTGGCACGGAGGTGTCTGGTGGAGTGGAGCCACACAGTTTCACTCTGATGGACTCATTAAATGTTCGTCTGTCCGTCTTGTTCTGAACTTTGATTTCATGACATTCATGTCAGACTCGCAGAGGTATGGAGACCCAAACAAAGCAGACATTTTCAGAGCTGCTTGATGAAGATTCTTAGAGCTATCTGGCTCTACTAAGCTCCAGAAATTCTGAGAATGCTATTGAGACTTTAACTACACGTTATTTTGAAGGTTTACTAATATATAATATATAAAATCCAATATCTGTATGTCTGTCCGCTTTTCACAAGAGAACTACTTAACGGATTTAGATTTTTGTTTTTTTTTTTTCTATAATTTGCTTGAACATTCCAGTTGATTTTGCGACTTCTCTCTTTTCGCTATGTATCATAGTTTGCTTGCGGTACCGATTTATTTGCGTGAATCCGAGAAACACGCAGAGGGCAGGGGCCTTCCTCATTCACTTGCCAGCTTCGGGGCGTGCGCCTTAACTCCGCTTAGCTAGCAAAAGAGAACAATTGAATTCAACTTTGTTTGATATTTAAAATCAAGTGTTGCTTCGGTCTTGATGAGTTTGAGTTCGGATGTTCTCTGAAGTGTACGCCACATTGAAAAGAGAGATTACAATTCAGATTGTGGTTCGTCATTTTGTGTTAAAAGGATCGTGATATGATTTTTTTGGATTGATCGCCCACCCCTAATTTGACTAATCAAGTTTTCAAATTGATGGAGGATTCATTAACCCTTTGGGAGCCACTTGGAAAGGGGTTGCAAGCTATCGGTAGCTCGTGAGCGACGTGTTGGAGACCCCCTGCTCTAGAGCTTGATTGGAAGGCACCATATGTGCAAACTGAATTGACTTGGACATTTAGAAAAGCACACGTGCCTCTGTGTATAGGAGGTCCCACAATTCACACTGTGTGTCGGGACAAAAAACAAACTGAAGTCCAAGGAACTCGCTGTAGACCTCTGTGATCAACTTGTGGAGATCAGGGTATGGGGATAAAGTTTTGAGTGTGCACAGTGTTGTCCTCAAATGTGAAGATGTTTTTGAGTCAGTAGTACACTTGCTAGAGTTGGCCATCTTGCCTTAGTGGCTTAGTATGGGCATGGTCAGGGTTGAGCAAATACCCAGTGATCACACTTACCAGAACTTCATAGGTCCAGTTGGAAGGACCACCATCAATCAGGCTTTTATGCAGTAGTTGCCCCTAAGCTTTGGAATAGTCGACCTTTTTGTATTTGGGAAGCACCAATTTTGGGCATCTTTCTCTTACCTGAGAGGACTGTTAATATAAACTGCTCAATAAAATTAAAGGAACACTTTGAAAACGTATCAGATTTCAGGGGGTGGGTTGGGGGAAATCCTGCTGGCTCTCTCTACTGATATGGTGATGCGTGAGGAACAAAAGGATGGAAATGAAATGATCAACCTACAGAGAGAGGGCTCAACTCAGACACCCCGAAAATCAAAGGGAAACATTGATGCAGCAGGAAGGCGAGTCCATTTTGCCGAAATTTCATTGCAGCAACTCCAAATCGTATTTGGTAGTTTTTGTATGCCCCTCATCACCCCCCCAAACGTGCTTGTATGCATGCCTGACAATGTTCTAATGAGACGACGGATGGTGTCCTGGGGAATCTCCTCCCAGATCTCAACCAGGGAATTGGACAGTCTACGTTTCGGTCCGTCCGACAACTCGATGTCCCACCCAAAGGTGTCCTATTGGATTGAGGTCAGGCTAGTGAGCATGGCACTTGATGGGATCAATTCCTTCATCCTCTCGCCACATGAGGCCGAGCATTGTCATGCACAAGGAGGAACCCAGCATAGGGTCTGACAATAGGTCCAAGGCTGCGAAGCTGCTTAGTCCTGAACAGGGTCCTTTGGGGTGCTGGAGCCTCTCCCAGCTAGCACAAGGTAAAGCAGGAACAGTTTCCCTGTATGGGCTGCCAGGCCATTGCAGGGTGAACACACACACACGGTGCCAATTTAGTACTGCCAATTCATTTAACCTGCGTGTCTTTCGATTGTGGGCAGAAACCCATTTAGACATGGGGAGAACATGCAAAACTGCATGTGTGGAGGACCTCGGATGTGAATCCATATCTTTGTACTGTGAGGCAGCAGCCCCTTTTAATTGAATCGGTACATGTCTGTAGTATTAGGGTGTTGTACTGTGTTAGCCATTATTAATGTAGTGAGAAGTCCAGTAAAATGACACCTTTTAATAAAAGGTGTCGTCATTTTACTTGACTTTTGTGTTATCGTAGTATTTCCCTCTACTTACCCTTGAAGAAAACCAACAGGTAATGGGTATGTGTACTCCACACATTCGTTACTGGGTTAGTCTACTGTCACACATACATAGCTATATGCATACACACAAACTTTAACAGTGCCCCATGAATGACAAACACACACACAGCTGGTTAACCTCTGGCACTTTAAACAACACAAGTGCCTTAGGAATAACCCAGCCTACCACTCTCTCAGCACTTCAAGAGACTTGAAGACCCAGTCCACTCCAGGTGGCAATATTTCAAAATCCTGTTAAAAACACATCTCCTCAATGAGTGTTATTCATTTTCTTGCACTGTATGTAATTTCTTTTGTCTTGTTAATGTGTTTGTTGAGTGTATGAAAGGTGCTACGTAAATAAAATGTCAGCAGCAGACCTGAGTGATCTAAACTTTCCAAGGATTAATAAAAACCGTGGGAGGTTTTGCTGCACGGCCCCAAATCGGTGCAGCGAGATGCCCGCTTCTTGTATTAGATGCCATCCTTTTGTCCTCTGCTTTTTTTAAATTTTTAGGCCGAAGGCTCTGCTGCTTTATTTAGCATACCCTGATCTGAGCCGCTGCTTGGCTGAGCTTATTACATAAGAACATACTTTGACAAATGAGAGGAGACCATTCAGTCCGTCAATCCCATTTGCCTCGCTAATAGCTAAGCTGTCCTAATATCTTGTCAAGGTTTCTACATCTCTGCTTGTTGGGCATTTACACAGGAAAGAAAAAATGTCAACTGTTCCTGGAGTCTTCTACAGTATTTTTTTGTTTCTTTTCTCTGCATTTGGCACCACTGGTACATTACCAAACTGCTGCTGATCTAGCTCATGGGAATTGACGGGCAAACCTGGAGAGAAATGGAATCAAGGGGTGCATGGATCTTAATGAAATGCACAGAGTGGGGGACACGGGATGGGTTGGGGAATGGCAGTTGGCAGAGGTCACCAGAGCTGCAGATTTGTCCCTCAAGACTGACCGCCGACAAAGAGGTTTGTTTTCCCCAGGAATGCTCGCATCCAGCTACATCTCGAGCATTATGTTACTGCGCCTGTTTATCAGATTAAAATTTGTTGTTTTCACTTTGTATTCAATAAAGTTTGTATGCTCATGTTTGTAAATGTATTGTGTTTTGTCATTGTTTTAGAGATCAGGCTTGTGCACGTGCTCTGAGACTGACATTTTGTGAAGAGCATTGTGGGCAGGGGTCTCCAACTCCAGTCTAGGAGAGCTACTGTGGCTGCAGGTTTTCATTCTAACCCTTTTCTTAATTAGTGACTGGATTTTGCTGCTAATTTTAATTGATGCACAACTTAACGCTAAGGCCCCTAAATTTTGTTTTCCTTAATTAGCAACCAAACAATATTAAGACACAAAATGTGCCAACACATAAACAACAACCTGCACCCATCACACCATAACTGAAAATTTAAAGAAAGGTGAAAGCCTCAGTATGTTGATCTCCTTGGGTCCACAAAACGTTTTGACAGCGCTCTTAAAGAAATTCAGAAGTTTTGGAAATGTCTGCCATGATGGAATGAGCGCGATGCAATTAAATAACTGGTTTAATTAACGATGAGAATTGGCTTCATATTTAAGAAACTGAATGAAATGAAGTTGGTTGGAGTTTGAGGCGCCAACTTAGTTGGTCATCTGTCGGCTCACTTCACGTGAAATTTATGTTTAGGTGCCGTTTAAGGAAAAAAGAATCAATTCTGCGGTCAGAGTCTCAAAGTCAATTAAAATTAAAGGGAAATAGTTAATTAGCAGCAAGAACTGGTCACTAATTAAGAAAAGAGAATGAAAACTTGCAGCCGCAGTAGTTCTCCAGGACTCGAGTTGGAGACCCCTGATTGTGGGTGAGAGGATTTTGACTGACCTGCAGTGTATGAGAGAGGCCGACTACTGAGGTCTGTTACTCGGGAATGGGTGAAGGATTCACAGATCATAATCGACAACTACTACTTGTGTCTCTGAGCGTCAAGGTCCACACAGCAGCAGTAAAGTTCTTGGCAAGACTGTTAGCTGTGTGTTTGTAGTACCACCAGTTGGACCTCACAGCCTGTCTCTCTATGTAGGGGCATATTGTGCTAGAACAGTGCTTCCCAAACTCTGTCCTGGGGACTCACTGTGGCTGCAGGTTTTTGTTCCAAACAGATTTATAATCGGTGACAACCAGGGGCGGGCTGGCCATTAGGGCATTTAGGCAATGCCTGGTGGGCTGCGAACTCTGGTCTG
>JANRMT010062814.1:5871711-5901868 GCA_026402145.1 Polypterus bichir lapradei
TCTTGCTAGCATATGCTAATAAGGGCTGTGCCATCATATTCGCTAAAACTGAAGTAGTAAATAGAATATAAACTGTTCAATTTTGGGCTGCCTCCCATGGATGGGGAACATGGCTCCACTAATGAATTAGGCTAACTACCTCCTGTTACGCCGTGGCAGAGCTCTAGATCCTGCATTTTCTGTAACAGACTGTGATTTTAATTGTACTTTATTTGTCCCGGCGTGAAATTCTAGCTTTAAAAAAGGCTGTAGAAATATAACAAATAGCAAAAAACCCACACAAGAATGCAGTTGATGATATGAAGGATCCCCAAGCATCTTTCTTGACACAATTCTGTTGAATAATTTGTTGGTGTGTCCTAGAGAGGATGTGCAGCCTTGTTCATAATGGCCAGTGGTTTTGTCTTTCTCCTCTCCTCCATTACTATGTCCCATAACTGAGCCTGCCTTCTTAATTAGTTTGCTGAATCGGTGGACCTCTCTTGAAGTGATGTCACTGGCTATCGCGGAGTTGCAGAACATGTAAAAGATATTGACACACACATTAAAGCACAGTCTCCTAAGAAGATCTGCCCTTCTCTTGTTTCTCTGTGTTCTTAGACCAGTACTTCTGTACAGTGAAATTCAGTTTACACCTCTGCCTTTACAGCCACAGCCAAGTATGGGTTGGTCCTTGCAATTTGTGGGTTTATTTAGTGTTTGTCATCAATAATTATATGCCGGTTGTTTTGTGAGGACCTGCAAAAGACAGTGGATGATGCTGTAGGCATGCTACATAAATGGACTACAAATCCCAGCAACCACCCGGAGGACAGTGTCATTGGGTAGCTTCGCCCATTGCCACAAATGCTGCTGGGTGAAAGATGAGGGTGGTAGTTTTTAAAGTGAGCCAGAACTGTCAGGATTGCATTTGGTGGTATCTTTTTGTTTCAATGCTTCACTCCACAACTGGATTACAATTAGACCCATTTTGTGCTTAGCGTTTCTTTAGATTTCTTTTTTTATCTATAATATTAATCATTTTAGCATTTTTTTATAGTATCCACTCATTTATTATAAGTGAAATTTTGTTAAGTTACAGTTCACCACATCTTTGTTTCGGCAGCCAGCCACGCATGAGTGATTTTGATTTCATTGTCATCCATTCTTTCTCGCAGCTTTTTACATTTTCTTTAGTTAATTAAACTTGGAATATAATCATTTAGTCTAAAATGTATTTGCAGATTTTCACATTCATGGTGGTCTTATGCCACTAGCCCTCGCAAATAGCAAGGAATAACTCTATATATAAAAAGTAGACCTACAGTGACATAAACATTGCAAACAGATTCCAGTGAAATTGCCATGGAAAAAAGCATTGTGTATTATATTTACAGTACTAGGGGGCTCTGCCCCCTGCTCGCTTTGCTTGCCAACCCCCAGGCGGGCGCTACGCGCTAGCCACTTCTCGAATCTGCCACTCGTGTATAGGGAAGCGGATGTACAATTTTAATTTATTTAGATTATTTTCATGGGAATTGTTACATATGCATAATAGACCTAACTGTTTTACATTACAGTGCGTAATTAACCATAATAAAAATATAGTAAAACATAGTAAATTGAAAGAAAATTAGTTTCATGTTGCGTTCGAGGTATTCGTTGCGTTATATGTTTTTCATTCTGTTTGGCTTTGAAATTAACACACAATTACTTTTTAAACTTGCCCTTTTACTGTAAAACTTTTAGTAAAAAATTTTTTTAGAATTAACTTTTAGTCGATTTCGAATTGAATTTTGATTCTGTCTTTGGATTTACATCGTGACATCTCAACATGAGTAAATATTGTTTATTTCTCTCTAATAAATAAACCAACTTTTTTGAGTGTTTATCCCTGTGATTTGTTAATTGTCTTCGCAAAAGCTGTTCTAACGGGAAACTGTAAACATGTAGATGCTTTATTGTCTAATGTTATCTGTGGAAGATTTACTACATTACCTTTCTTGTTGCCTGTTAAAATGTTACATGTTGGAATTGTTCGACCAATTTTCAATACAGCTAACCTTGTCCTATTGCGTAGCCCATCACTCGGACATAAATTATGCAGTAACATTACGATACGTCCTTCTGTCAACAGTAATTCGGCCTGTGGGAGATTGGGCTGTGTTAACAATTGTAGATATTCGATGGAATATTTTGTAAGTTGTTTTCATCTTCCACACCATCGCCACCAACTGTTTCAGCAGAGTCTATTGATATGCATTTAACCAATTTGCCGTGTAACTGACAATTTTCACGTTAATTCATTTGACTTCGTTTCTCGGTGCTAGGATTGCCCGTGTACTCATTTCTTCTGTTGATATCCCTTTGTGATGAAATTCTTCAGTAAGATTTGGACAAAATACGTCGTCTTTTATTGGGAAGTTTTAAATGAGGAAAATGTAAAAATGTATGAGATGAGAGCGCAGGAACTGCGTCTGTCAAAAGGATTCACACCAGTGAGGGGGACCGCAGGCGTGGTTGAAAATGGTTGAGTGGAGGGCGGGATTAGATAAAATTTCATGGCAATAGTCTCATCTCAACATTTGCTTTTATAATTTAGACATGTAAATAGCATGATTTTTAAGTAGGGTACTTTCTCATATATGAAGTATTTATTAAAAAAAATTTGCATGATTGACAGTTTGCAATGACTATGATGTAATGCCCAGAAGTACGAAAATAAGCAGTATTTAATACACTATTACTAACAAAGATGCTGCTAGGAGTCCTCCATTCACTTGTGTGAATGCTTATTTGTGTGTGTGTGTGTGTGTGTGTGTGTGTGTGTGTGTGTGTGTGTGTCTGCCCGAGTTAGCTGTCCTTCGGGACACTAAAGGGTGTGTCTGACAGTCCTTGAGGCAGGAGAGGAGTTGGGAAATTATTTCCCTACAGCAGTATTGACCAAGTCTATTAGTCCAGGATCTGATTGCCATCAGGTGTGGCATGGGTCGGTGGGTCAAACGGATGATAGTTTGGATGTGTTGTGTAAGATGACCCCTCTAGAGTGTTGTGTGCAGTTCTGGTCACTGTGTTACAAGACCCGCCTGGTTGCTGTACTCTGCGTAGCTTGAAGTGCTGCTGTGTGAATCCCAGAACTTAAGGAACATGTCCTACTCTGAACTAAACCTGGAGCAGAGGAGACCACACAGACCTGGTCCAGATCTTCCAAATTCTGAAAGGTATTGACAAAGTAGATCCAGCAGACGTCTTTCAACTTAGCAGTGAGTTAGGTACATGGAAACCAGTAAGAAAACACTTTTACGCAAAGAGTTGCAGGAGTCTGACACAAACTACTGAGACGTGGACTGGAAGCAGAAACCTTGACAACATTTATGAAGAATCTGGGTGAGAAATCGAGACCACTTAGCTGTTTCCCAAACAAACGAGCGACAACTGAACTAAAAGATCTCCTCCTCCTCCTCCTCTGTCAAATTCCTTAGGTTATGCAAGTCTTTTGACACACAAGCTATGGATGGTTGTTGGATGGCTTTGCATTTGGATGTCTACCGTGGTGGTTTGATTTACATAAGTAGAATATGGAAGTGTGGTGGTCTGCGTGTTGGTGTCGGCGACTTTTTTATTAAAACAGCAAGTAAAATGTACAGGGCTATTCAATATGGAAGAGAGCAGATTTCAAAAAATATATTTCAAACAAACTGTGTAAGACACATTCTGCATTTTTTTTGTATTGTGCTTAGCCCACTGAAAATTTCCCCCATAGTTGGTTTCTGGTTTGGAAAAACTCTCATCTTCTGTTGACCAGATCGGATAGTGATATTGCATTCTTTGCATAGTCTGGTGTGGAGTTGGTAAATAGGAATCATGAATAAATGTTTTATTAATATTTTGGTTTTATTGAATTTTATGATTATATTAGGCTATTCAGTTTATTTCAGTTTATTGCATTTATGAGGTATGACAAAAATAACCGGATTGGTTTTAAAAAAAAAAAAAAAAAAAAAATGTAGTGATGAATTACAGAATTCCAAACATTGCCACCTTTTCTATACTCTTCCATTGATTGAAACAGTGCTGGAAGTCTTCTTGCTTGAGGCTCTTCAACAGGCTTCTGTCTTCACTTCATCCATTGGAGAAAAATGTGTTCCCTTCCGGTCATTTTTGATTTTCGGGAATAAGTAAATCGCAGCGAGCTGAATCGGGTGAATAGGGAAGATGACCGGGGACGGGATTTTTTGGGGTTTTTTTTTTTTTTTTTTTTTTTTTGTCCGTCAAAAACTGCTTTACGGACAATCATTTCGAAACAATCCGATTCACCGTTTTGATGTCTTCATCTGTCGAGCGTGGGTGACCTGGGCGTTGAACATCTTCCACATTTTTCTTGTCCTTCCTTGAAATGTTTGTGCCACTCAAACTTGTGTGCGAGACAAACTGTTATCACCGTACACTTTTTTTTTTCTTTTTTTTTTTTTTAAATCATTTGTTTGTGGCCATTTTGTTCAATTTCGTTTGAAATTTTGATGGTTTTTTGGTTTTTTTTTCCCCACCCATGTGTAGCACGATATTTAGCAGGTCGGCGGTTTGAGAGGGTGTGTAGGATTCACGTCCAGCTGACCTCCAGATGGTTTTCCAGGAAAGCCCCAAGCCCAGTCCGGTTATTTTTGTCCATCCATTATCCAGCCCGCTATATCCTAACTACAGGGTCACGGGAGGGTCTGCTGGAGCCAATCCCAGCCAACACAGGGTGCAAGGCAGGAAACAAACCCCGGGCAGGGTGCCAGCCCACCGGAGGGTTATTTTTGTCTCACCTCGTATAATTTAATAGTTTATAGGGATGTTATGGCTAGAATAAAATTTTGCAATTTACACCACTGTACAGGTATGACATCTGGTAGTCTGAAGTTTAAGGACAGATTAGCCTTTACACATTTATGTTCCCACTGGAACTCCATTTCATTTTTTTGCATTTCTATGTGACACAGATCCAGTCTCTGTGTAGTGCCGAACCTCCAATCTCGTATATAGCTCCTTTCCAATATGTTTGTCTGAAAGATGGTTTGGTTACACAAGTAGCATATCCAAAATTGTCCATTATTTTTATTGAACAACTGGAGTAAATGTTGGAGGAGAACGATGGACAAGCTGTGTGGATATCTAGAAAATACTAGAATGGGAGTTCCACCTGTGGGTTTGAGGTGGGCTGTCCTTTTAATTGGAGATCTAGCATTCAACAAAGAGGTGCAGTGTGGCCCAATCAAAATCTGTTTCAGAAGACCTAATGCATTGCATGCCAGAAATAGAAAGAAGGACTGACCCAAAGGTACTTGAATGTTGCACACGTCTGAGCTGAAACAAAATCTGTTGATGCTCTTTGAAGCTAGAAAGGCCTACATAATATTTCTAAAGTCACGTGCCTCTATAAGGCCACAAGAGTACATTTTTGAAAAATGAGAAGAGACTATTCTGTTCTTTTGAAGTTTACTCGTTCAGTTAACGGCTAAGTTGTACAAATAACTCTCTCTCTCTCACACACACTCACTCACTCTCACACACACACACACACACACACACACACACAAGTCAAGGTTGACACATCACTTGCACGACTGACTACCATTTAACCACATTTCCCCCCACCCCTTCTGATTTCAACAATTGTGTGAAGAAGCGTTTCCTGCCTTGTGTCTATATGCTGTTGTTGTTCCTCTTTTAGCTGCCCCTGGATGTCCTTTTTCATGATTCAGCATTTACTTAAAAGAATTTGGAGAAGCCAAATGGTTCTGCGGGCAGTGCTAGTAGTTTAATTGAGTGTAGAGAGCACAGTGAAGTTGTTTGTATGTCTGGCCAAAATGTAGCACACCGCCACTCTCTGGTGCCATAGTGTAATAAGTTTATATGTTTAATATGTCACTGTGCTCTGTACAAAAATATCTGAGAAATCTACTTTTCTTTCTACTCGCATGTACAGCTAACACAAAGCCAGATTTAGCACACAGGAGTTCACCATATAAGAACTGCTAGGCAAGCATTTTAAGACAAGACCACTGTAAAATGGGCAGTCAGACTGATGACCGTTGTATACTATTTCTGTGTGTCAGTCAGCATGAAACTGTATTCTCTCTTTGCCTTGTTTGGAATGGCCCAATTCACCTAAGTGGGGGCCTGCACATGAAGAAAGAGTATAAAGCCTTGGAACATCGCCCGGCACACCTTTTTGAAGCCGACGGATGGATGGGAGATCACGTCATCCGATCTGGAAAATCCTCCCAACGAAGCGTTGAAAATGGCAGACTCTATACATTGGGGGCCCCGCCCCGAAAGTCTTGTCATGGCTTCCTTTGTTTGCGCCGTGTATTCTGTCATTAAAGAAATCAAGTTATTTCTCCTGTGTGATTTCTTACTGCCGCATCGCTAAGGTATTGGTATGGCCTTTTTATATCATATCAATATTTCGAGTTATGTAACACACCGCAGTTACAAAAGAACTTATTCCAACAAGGGAGCTAGCACCCCCTGCTGGATACACATGGTAGCCATCCTGGAGTGCTAAGCTTCAACTTGCTAAACTGTGATTTTTATTTGTACAGGTAGTCCCCAGGTTATGGACATACGAACGAGGCCGCAGCTGCGACGCATACACCTTAGTAACTGCCGCTCCGTCATCTTCGGCCTGGGGATACTGCAAGCGGTGTCTGGAGATGGGCAATTTCGCTGGTGTAGTGTCCCTTGGGCGGCTCCTGGCGGCAAGCGGTTTCACCAAAACACTGCTGCCCGTTCATTCTCAGTGGGCAGCTGGTAATGCTGCAAGCGGCGACCTGTTTGTGGCTGAATAGAGGCCATTGAGGGTGAACGGGACAGCGGGGTGGGTAGCATCGTAGTGTGCCTCGGATAGGGGCGGTGGTGCGGCGGACGCTGTAGGCAGCATACTGTAGTGGAGGTGACTGTAAGGTGGGCAGGTGATGAACCGCCCCTCACTGCCCCCATTTATTCTCAATAGCAAGCCTGATTGTACTGTTACGCACATAGCAGGAAGTTGTCTCTTGTCAGTACAGGGTGGTCCAGATCCCTCGCTATATCGCGCTTCGACTTTCGCGGCTTCACTCTATCGCGGATTTTAAATGTAAGCATATCTAAATATATATCAGATTTTTTTTGCTGGTTCATGGATTTCTGCGGACAATGGGTCTTTTAATTTATGGTACGTGCTTCCTCAGTTTGTTTGCCCAGTTGATTTCATACAAGGGACGCTATTGGCGGATGGCTTAGAAGCTACCCAATCAGAGCACGTATTGACTACAACTCCTCAATGATATACGATATGCTTCCCGCGCGGTGCTTGATTGTTTGTTTGCTTTTCTTGGGCGCCTGACGGAGGGGGTGTGAGCAGAGGGGCTGTTTGCTTAGAAGATACGGACGCTCCTCTAAAAAAAAATGCCGCTTTATCGTGGTGCTTTGGCAAAAGCACGTATTGATTTTTTGATTGTTTGCTTTTCTCTCTCTCTCTCTCTCTCTCTTTCTCTCTCTGACATTCTCTGCTCCTGACACGCATTCCTTTGAAGAGGAAGATATGTTTGCATTCTTTTAATTGAGAGAAAGAACTGCCATCTCAGTCTTGTCATGGAGCACAGTTTAAACTTTTGACTAAAGGGTGTTATTTCATGTCTAGAGGGCTCTAATAATGTTAACAGTGTGGGAGAGTTTATAAGGGCTTAAAATATATAAAAATAACCATACAAACATATTGTTTCTACTTCACGGATTTTCATTTATCGTGGGGGGTTCTGGAACGCAACCCCCGCGATCGAGGAGGGATTACTGTATGCAGATCCAGATCGTCTGATGACTTTGATTTATGCAGGGACAATTCCAGTTCAGAGCGAAGACGATTCTTCAAGTCGTCATTTCGCGCACTTCTCGATGGTCCGGGATTTTTTGGGTGATTTTCTATGTAATAAACTGAGTAAGTTATAGTGTAATGAAAATTGCATAATTAGATCTGGACCTCCTTATACATCAGCCGTGTTGACGACGGGTGCCTTCCTGCTGTGATAATGTGTACGGTGCTGTACAGAAGAGCTCATCTTAACCTTTTGTCTTCACTCTTCAAGAATGTCTCTGAAACACAAATCTGATGCAAGTGCTGGTGATACAGGAAAGAAGAGAAAAACCATCACCATTATAAATAATAAAGTAGAAAATAAAGTAGAAATAATGAACAGGTCAGAGAGAGGTGAAACTTCATTCATTAGCAGAGCACTTGGTTACAGTCGGTACCAACAATAATATTAATTAAAATAATGTACCTGTTCTGACTTACAAATTCAACTTAACCTAACCCGGGGACTGCCTGTATATGGAAAGGCCAGGACAGCAGCCACCCAAGTCGGACAGAGACATGTGCTAGCCTCCCACAGAGTTCACTATACTGAAGTAAAGTTTTTAAAAGTATGTAAATAGTTTAACAAACACATTGCTGAACACGAGTTAACTTGTAGTAGGCTACCTATAGACTGACGTCGCCTACGAGTTATCTTATAAGCGGACAGTCTTCAGAGCTTTAGCGCCAAATACAGGCGCATTCATGGTGTAAAAGAAAAAATGAGACAAGCATAAAGGTTTGGGGTTTCCGTCCCCGTATACTGGAAGGATGCGAGGTCAGTCAGTTTCATATACAACACAACAGACCAATGAAGAGTTGACAGGCGGACAATTTAAGGGGTGGGGACGGAAGTAGACAGGTGGAATGCTGGGACGGAACTGTGGTGGTAGATGGATGGGAGCAATGACATCCTAAGGAGGGGACCAGAGGGAAGGAAGGAACCCGGAAGTGGCTGGTTTCTTTATCGAGTCCAGGTAAACTCACGGCGGTGGTGCTTCGTTCTTTCTGAGGAAACGGAGAGGTTAGTACCCCGTTGTCCCCCTGGTACGATATGTCGCGGTACGCGTCTGGTCTTTAAGCGGCTCCCTATGCACTCATGTGTGACAGTGGGTAAGGCGTGTAAATAAAGGATAGTGGGCACCTGTAATAGGCATGAAAAATCTGTGGTATCGCAGAATATTTCACTTTTTTTCGTCGTCTTCAGAAATGTCGGTCAGGACATAGCGGGTTAGATAATGACTAACACAGGGTCACGGGGGGGTCTCCTGGAGCCAATCCCAGCCAAAAGAGGGCTTAAGGCAGGAGCAAATCCCGGGCAAGGCGCACACGCACACACTAGGGACAATTTTAGGATCGCCAATGCAACTAACGTGCATGTCTTTGGACTGTGGGAGGAAACCCACGCAGACGCGGGGAGAACATGCAAACTCCACACAGGGAGGACCTGGGAAGTGGACCCAGGTCTCCTAACTGCGAGGCAGCAGCGCCACCATGCCACCCCTTCAGAAAAGTTGCATACAGTGGTCTGCACAAGTATTCAGTCTCCAGTCATCCTTTATTTTCTGCATGCTAAGATTTGTCCACATATTTATCCATTCTGTATTTTTAATGTGAATGTATATGCTGTAACAAGACAGTTCCCGCGTGCCGAAGTATTCAAGGCCTACACATTCATACTTTGTTGAAGCCTTTTGCTGCAATAGCAGCCTTCATTCTTTGGGGTGTATAAGGTTTTGTCCCAGTTTTGCACGTTGTGATTCTTCCCCATTCATCTTTGCAGAATTTCTAGAGACCCTGTAGGCTGGTGGGATGGCACGTCTGGACAGCAGTTTTCAAACTGTGCCACAGATTCTCAGTGGAGTTAAGATGGGCTTTGACTCTGCTATTCCAAAACTTTCACCTTTTCTGTTTTTTGAGCCATTCTAGTGTCACTTTGGCCTTTATGCTTGTAGTGGTCCGATGCCGCTAAGATTCACACCATTGATGAGCTGGTGATTTTAATTTATTTTGGTGGAGATTCCAGGGACGCACCCAGCCTGGGCCCTACCTGCACACACTTGCAAGCAGAGACACAAAACCAGCGATGAATAAAAAAATAAATAATAAATGAAAACCCAATACACAACAACAATCGGACAAATCTCCGTTTTGCCCTATGGCGATTACATCCATCTATTATCCAACCTGCTATATCCTAACTACAGGGTCACAGGGGGTCTGCTGGAGCCAATCCCAGCCAACACAGGGCTCAAGGCAGGAAACAAACACCAGACAGGTTGCCAGCCCACCGCAGGGAGCACACACACATACATACACATACACATACACATACTAGGGACAATTTAGGATCGTCAATGCACCTAACCTGCATGTCTTTGGACTGTGGGAGGAAACCCACACAGACACGGGGAGAACATGCAAACTCCACGCAGGGAGGACCCGGGAAGCGAACCCTTAAGGGTCTCCTAACTGCGAGGCAGCAGCGCTACCCACTGCACCAACATGCTGCCCCACGGCGATTACACTTATAAAATAACAATGAACCACAACAATAAACATGCACAACAATGTCCTGATATGGTCCAATACAGCAAAAGCAATAAGAGCAGGTCACTAAGAAAAGGGTCAGAATGAAAACCTGCAGCCACTGCGGCCCTCCAGGACTGGAGTTTGAGAACCCTGTGTTAGACCCAGCTAAGTTCTCATGCATTTGGTGTGCAGAAAGAATTTTCTGTTTCATTGATGAACTTTTTTTTGTGAGTTTTGCTTATTATTCAAATGTGTTTTAAAAATAATGTTTTTTGTGTTTTTTTTTTTTTTTTAAATACCTGATTCTGCATGGAGTTGTACATTGTTCCTCTAGGTTCAAGTGGAGGACTCTTCTTGCGTTGGGAGTGCACTTTACGTTTTTATTGTGTGGTCCTTTTGTCCATGTTGTGATGTCACCCTCCTCAGACTGAGCTCCGTCAATTTTGTAAAGCTTGGGATTGAAGAATGGAATTTGTAGTGCTCATTTTTGGGTGCCCAGCTCCAAGAGTCTTCAGGAGTGTGGCGCTGGTGGCCTTTTGTTCCAGAGTGAATAGATTGCTTTTTAGCTCCCTGAAGAGATGAATGTTCCTAATTTTAAGAGAAGGTTTAACGTTTGATTTGGATCAAGGTCTCTTCAAGTGCCCACTTTTATAAGTGCATTATTTTTGTCCCTTGCATCCCGCCAGAGTTCAGTTTGGGGAAACAAGCCTAAAGTGAATGACCTTTTTAGGTGCCTTTTCATCTGAAGGGGTCCTCTGAAGTACAAAGCTGACCAAAGTGGTGTTAGGGCTGCTGTTCACTTTTGTGTTCACAGGTAGGGAGGTGTCTGGCTTTCTGCATCTCTGTTAAATCTGACATGTTAACAGGCCTTGCGTAGCTTTTAAAAAGCCTAGGAAAGTGGACAATATAGGATAAAGTTCGCATCAGACGTCGGGCAACATGGTGGCTTCAAAAGAGCAAATTTTTAATTTCAGCATGGCCAGGCCAGATCTGCCTAATTCCACAGCATTACAATTTAATGAACACAAGCACTCTGTAAAATGGAGTAGGATAAAAATCCTATAAACACTGTGCAGGTCTGATCAGAGGCGATAGGTGAGGTCCTCGACACTACAGGAGGTTCTGCGAGTCACTACGCTGCAGGGCTCATGTACTTCACCTTGAATATTTAAACAGTGCATTCAGTTAAGCAGATCATGCTGTACAGTTTTGTTCATGCTTTTAGTTTAAACAGAAAATTTCCTCGAGGGTGCACAGCTGGATCCACTTCATGCATGATAACACCCACCCTTGGCCAAGAGGTGCAAATCTGTGCAGTACATGAAGTGGTAAGTATGCACTTTGCTTTGGAAATATAAAAAGCTGCCATAAAATGGGTAAGGGAATCGACATACACACAAACACACCACTTACACTACAAAATGCTGAAGCACACAGACTGACTGATCTGGTCATGTCGTCAAAGTGACTTTGAGGCTGGCGTTGCCTTTAAGAGTCCAGTCCCTTAATCCCTTTTGGGGCTTAAAATAAAACCTGGATGGAATCAAAGTCCTTAAAATTAACTCTCCTGCTTTTGTTACAGTTTAATTTAAAAGAGTAAACTAAACTCCTGCTATTTCACACTCGGCTTACTACTATAATTACCAAAGCCTACAAAAAAACTCGTAGATCCGTCCCACCGTAAATTGCTTTGCACCTCTCCGTCAGTGTCTTTTTGTCTTGTAAATGTGTGGATAAGCAGCAAGCAGCCTACTATCACATCATCCACCCACTCCCACCGGCACACAGTTTTCTCCGCTCAAGTCTGTTTACCTACGTGTCAGTTGCTTAGAGTTGTATAGAGTGAGAAGTCCTGCAAAATGACCCCTTTTTATAAATACTATATCGTTATTTGGAACACATGCATGTCATGTATGTTCCGTGTCTACAACAATCTATGTAAACACATCGTTAAAACAGAAACGTTTGTCATGTTTAAGTAGTAATTGACAAAATGTAGACATGAAGTGTATGATGTGTGAAGCCTGAAGTCCAAATATCAAAGAAACAGTTTCACAAAAGGTACAAATATAACAGAACAAGTGCGCTTCTATTCAAGAATATAACTGCAGAAAAAGAACCCGTGTTAGGTTGCAACATTGACACTCCTTTAATAAGAACGCTTAGGTGGCGCAATGGTATCAACTGTTGACTGGTAATTAAAACTTCACAGGTTCGACCCCGGACGAGTCCGTTTTGAGAAGTGAGCTGCTTTTACTCTTACTATTTTAGAATAAAAACATACATTTGATTCCAGTCTGTAACAGCCGGTGTAAATGTATGATACTCGTAAAGGTTAGCTTTGGATTTTTTATTTTTTTTTTCTGCAGTTTTATTCTCTGTTGCGTTCACGATTTCCTAAACCCATCTGACACTGCTGTTTTCACATAAAGATGCGCTATAACAGAGGTGAACTCAGATGACGACGACAGTTCTACATCAGAGGTAAGAATGCACGTCGCACTCTTGCCGTTGCTGTACTTTGTATATGTATATTTAAGGTGGGACGGATCTACGCGTTTTTTCGTAGGCTTTGGTAATTCTAGTGTTGAGTACATGAGCTTCTTCTCGGTCACCCTTGGTGGAGATATCACTCCACTTTCTTCTTTTAGGAATCTTGGTGTCATTTGTAGTTCGTTCTTTTCTTATTCTGCGTACATTTTGTCACTTTAAGAAACTTATCCCATGGTCGCTCTTTCCTCTCCTTTTCCAATGCTGATAAAATTATTGTACCGACTCCACAGCCCTGAATTAAATTGCGTTTCATTAACTCTGACTACTCAATTTATGCTAACTCTGACTCCTCTATTTGTAATTTAAGTTAATGTAAAGTACTGGTCAAAAGTTTGGGGTCACCCAGAAATTTTTTTGATAGAAATTGATGCCTTTTTTTAATTAGGATACCATTAAATTTTGTATTTTAAAAATATATAGACCAGGCTTTACTAGTGTATAAGCCCATCACTGTTTACGTAAAAAACCTAAATTTGACAAACGAGAGGAGACCATTCAGTCCTTCAAGCCTATTTATTTAGCTAATGGCTGTCCTCAGTAGCTCATTCAATTCTTCTTAGATTGTCGACTCCACTTCAACTCCATGTCTTAGTTTGTTCCAGAGTCCCACAACTCTTTGCGTAAAGAGCTTCTTGGCTTCAGTTTTAAATACACTTCCCCTTAATGTCCATTGACATCTTCGAGTAGGAGATTCATCGTTAAGCTGAGAGACTGTTGTTGGCTCTCCTTTATCAAAGCCTTTGAGGATATTAAAGACCAGAATGAGGTCCCCATGCAGTCTCCTAAACTCACACTGAACAGGTTGAATTCTCTGAGTCTGTCACAATAGGACATGTCTAAGTCCCATGATGCACTTGGAGGATCTCCTCTGCACAGCTTCAAATGTTGCTATTTCACAAACTAGAGAAGACCATTCAGCCCATCAAGCCTGTTTGTTTAGCTCCTAGCTTTGCTGCCCCAACATCTCATCCTGATCGATCTTAAAATGGTTGTTGAGGTTTCTGCTTCCACTCCTTGTAGTTTTTGTTCCAGAGTCCCACAACCCTTTGAGTAAAGAGGAGCTTCCTGGCTTCAGTTTTAAATGCATGTCCCCTTAATGTCCACGGATTTCCTCAAGTAAGACGGCCTCCCTTAATTTAAAAGAATGTTGTTAACTCTCCGTTATCAAAGCCTTTGAGGATATTAAAGACCTGAATGAGGTACCCATGCAGTCTCTTCAGCTCAGACTGAACCGGTTGAATTCTCGGAGTTTGTCACAATAGGACATGTCCCCAAGTCCCATGATGCACTTGGTGGTGGTTCTCTGCACAGCTTCCAGTGCTGCTATGTCTTTCTTGTACCATGATGACCAGAACTTCACACAACACTCCAGATGCAGTCTTATTAGTAGATTGTATAGTTTTGTCATAATTCCCCCTTGACTTCTGTTGAATTTAACACCTTATTTGCCTTTTTAATTGCTTCTGTGTATCGCTTAGTTCTGGGGTCACCAACTCCAGTCCTTGAGGACAACCATGGCTGTGGGTTTTCATTCTCACCCTCAATGAGTGACCTGTTTTTGCTGCTAATTTAACTTCTTCATTTTGAATTGACTTGCTCTTGAAGACTCTGACACCTGAATTGTTTCTTTTTCCTTAATTAGCAGCCAAACAATCATGAGATACAAAATGAGCCAAAAACAACTGATGTCCAAAGTATAATATCTGAAAGAAATGTTGACCTGCTTAGAACCCCTAAACATTTTAACAGTGCTCCTAGAAAGAGAAAATCAACAGTTTCATAAATGTCTGCTAATTCACAATGAGAGCAGCAACATCCCACGTAATTAAAGAACGAGTTTAATTTAACGACAAGAATCCGGCGCCTCATTAAGCAGCTGGTTGGAGTGAAATTGTTTGGAATTTGAGGCCCTGATTTAATTGGTCTTCTGTTATTAGCAAATCTCTGATTCACAGGTTACAGCTGGTCTAAAATACTGCCACTCGCTTTCTGGTTGGGGCAAGAAAGTATGACTCTGTTTCTCCTATTTTAGCTTCTTCACACTGGCTGCCTGTCAGTTTTCGAATTGATTTTAAAATCTTGCTGCTAGTTTTTAAATCTTTACATGGGCTTGCTCCTGACTATTTATCTGAATTGTGTGCTTTACACCAGCCATCCAGAGTGCTTAGATATTCGGTTCAGTTGTCCCTTGTACCAAGTGTAAAACCAAGGGGGGCAGGGCCTTTGCAGCTGCTGCCCCTCGCCTGTGGAACTCTTTACCTCATCATATAAAGGAGTTGTCTACAATTGAACTGTTCAAAATAAGATTAAAGACTCATTTCTATTTACTTGCATTCCGTGACCTTCAGTAATACTGATGGATTCCTCTTTGTGATTACAGTGCATACGGAAAGTATTCACAGCGCATCACTTTTTCCACATTTTGTTTTGTTATGTTACAGTCTTATTCCAAAATGGATTAAATTAATTTTTTTCCTCAGAATTCTACACACAACACCCCATAATGACAATGTGAAAAAAGTTTACTGGAGATTTTTGCAAATTTATTAAAAATAAAAAAACTGAAATCACATATACATAAGTATTCACAGTCTTTGCCATTGAGCTCAGGTGCATCCGGTTTCCCCTGATCATCCTTGAGATGATTAATTGGAGTCCACCTGTGGTAAATTCAGTTGATTGGACATGATTTGGAAAGGCACACACCTGTCTATATAAGGTCCCACAGATGACCGTTCATGTCGGAGCACAAACCAAGCATGAAGTCAAAGGAATTGTCTCAAGGCACAAATCTGGGTAAGGTCACAGAAAAATTTCTGCTGCTTTGAAGGTCCCAATGTGCACAGTGGCCTCCATCATTCGTAAGTGGAAGAAGTTCGAAACCACCAGGACTCTTCCTAGAGCTGGCCGGCCATCTAAACTGAGCGATCGGGGGAGAAAGGTCTTAGTCAGGGAGGTGACCAAGAACCAGATGGTCACTCTGTCAGAGCTCCAGAGGTCCTCTGTGGGGAGAGGAGAACCTTCAAGAAGGACAACCATCTCTGCAGCAATCCACCAATCAGGCCTGTATGGTAGAGTGGCCAGACGGAAGCCACTCCTTAGTAAAAGGCACATGGCAGCCCGCCTGGAGTTTGCCAAAAGGCACCTGAAGGACTCACAGACCATGAGAAACAAAATTCTCTGGTCTGATGAGACAAAGATTGAACTCTTTGGTGTGAATGCCAGGCGTCACGTTTGGAGGAAACCAGGCACCGCTCATCACCAGGCCAATACCATCCCTACAGTGAAGCATGGTGGTGGCAGCATCATGCTGTGGGGATGTTTTTCAGCGGCAGGAACTGGGAGACTAGTCAGGATAAAGGGGAAAGATGACTGCAGCAATGTACAGAGACATCCTGGATGAAATCCTTCTCCAGAGCACTCTTGACCTCAGACTGGGGCGACTGTTCATCTTTCTGCAGGACAACGACCCCAAGCACACAGCCAAGATATCAAAGGAGTGGCTTCAGGACAACTCTGTGAATGTCCTTGAGTGGCCCAGACTTGAATCCGATTGAACATCTCTGGAGAGAACTTAAAATGGCTGTGCACCGACGCTTCCCATCCAACCTGATGGAGCTTGAGAGGTGCTGCAAAGAGGAATGGACGAAACTGGCCAAGGATAGGTGTGCCAAGCTTGTGGCATCATATTGAAAAAGACTTGAGGCTGGAATTGCTGCCAAAGGTGCATCGACAAAGTATTGAGCAAAGGCTGTGAATGCTTATGTACATGGGATTTCTCAGTTTTTTTATTTTTAATAAATTTGCAAAAACCTCAAGTAAACTTTTTTCACGTTGTCATTATGGGGTGTTGTGTGTAGAATTCTGAGGAAAAAAATGAATTTAATCCTTTTTGGAATAAGGCTGTGACATAACAAAATGTGGAAAAAGTGATGCGCTGGGAATACTTTCCGGATGTACTGTATAGAACATTATTTCTATTTATTATGTATATTTTATGTTCACATGTTATTACTATTTGTTTTATCGTCTATTGTTTTTGTTTTTTTTCTTTTATTCTATTATTGTAAAGTACTTTGGCCGCAGCATTACTATGTTGTTTTAAATGTGCTATATAAATAAATTGACATTAACAATGAAGAAATTCAGGGGAACAAATCTGAAAAAGGCAAATCCAAAATGAATTCACAAGAAGTTAATTAGCAGCACAAACCGTGCACTTTTTTTAAAAAAAAAACAAAAAAAAAACAAAAAGGGGTTAGAATGAAAACCTGCAGCCATGGTGGTCCTTCAGGTCTGGACTTGGTGACCCCAGGCTTAGTTGATGAAAATGTTGCATCAACATAAAACCAAAGTCCTTTTTAGAGGTTGCCTCCTGTATAACAGGGTCTCCCACCTTGTATTTATGACTGACTTAACACAGACTGACTTGTTTCTTAAGAAAGCCGTTTCATTTTGGCAATTTCTGAGCTCAGATTTGAAGTTTAGGATCTCCGGGATCTTCAAACACAACTGATCAGAATAACCGATTTTAGCGGTGCTATTGCAAATACAAGCGTATCTCGAATAAGCGACTTACAATGTAAACGTCACTAATTATGGATAAGCTAAGGGAGTTTACCACTCGGACACTAAAGGAATTGCTGCTGAAAATTGGGCTTCGCAGCCATATGTGAAAATCCAATTAAACGGTTCTTTCAATTGGTAATGGCCATTATACCACACTAGTAATGCCTTGGTTGTATTTATAAATCAATTTAATGATGTCTTGTGTGGTGTTTTTTGTGATGGCTCCAGACCTTTTTGTGTTAATTTCTATCAAAAGCATGAAAATTTTCAGGTGACCTCCAAGTTTTGACCAGTACTGTATTTACAATGTGGACTGAAAGCACACAACATGTAAGATACTGGCAGTGATGAAACTCTTTGTGTGAATCATTGGGCGACTTTCTAGCACCCTGACCTGTTAAAGTTTGGGCTTAAAGGCTTTGGTGATATTATTGTGGCTTTTTAAATGTATTTTATTAAAGAAGTTACAAACATTAGACAAAACACAAAACTTACAAAATTAAAAAGGTTATCTTTATCAAAAAGCTAAAAGAAAATGTATTTGAATTCGTATATGTGAAATTAGAAATTTTCAGATAGAACTTCATTTGTCCCTAGAGGGTAATTTTTGGCTTTTTCATAAACTCTAATCTGTTTATGCATTTATTTAAAATGAGTTTTAGTATATTACTAGGGGGCTTTGCCTCCTGCTCACTTTGCTCTCCAACCCCTGGGCCTGTGCTACACGCTGGCCTCTTTGTGTTTCTGCCACTCGCGTATGGGGATGCGGATGTACAATTTTAAAGAGATTTTTATTTTCCTGGGAATTGTTACATACGCGACGTATAACTGCCCGTGATTTGAATTTCGTTTCTTTCTCTCTATTAAACGACTTTTTTTGAATGTTTGACTCTGAGATTTGTTAATTATCTTTGTAAAAGCTATTCTAACGGGAAACGTAACATTTTAATATGAATGGGATATCAAGATCTCCTTTGGTGTCTAATGTTATCCCCTGAAGATGTACTACATTACCTTTCTTGGATACTACCTTCTTTCTGCAGTACTTTGTGAGGTGGAAGACGAGACGGTGTTAACTGTTGTAGATATTCTTCAGGATATTATAGTAAGTTGATGTTTTCATCTTTTGCACCATCACCACCATCTGCTTCAGCACAGTCTATTGATAACGCATTTAACCAATTTGCTGTGTTACCGACAAGGCTGTGGAGTCGATAGATCAATTCTTCGACTCTGAGTCTCCGTCTCCTCTGTATTTAATATGCTAATGTATTTTTCCATGTTTGTAGGAAGGCAACATACACGTCGTCATTTAACCAAAGAACTACTGGCTAGCAAGCTGACTCTCTACCGTACTGGCCAGTTAACACTAGAATTACCAGAGCCTATGAAAAAACTCGTAGATCCGGCCCACCTTAAAACCGTTCGCACCTCTCTGCCAGCGTCCTTTGTCGTGTAAATGTGCAAGCAGCCGGCTATTCCATTCCCCCACCGACTTGGAACGTGCACGAACTTCTCCCAGCTCATGCCTTGATTGATTATCTGGGAGTGAAGTGGAGTTTTAGAGTGGAAGTAATAGATCTTTATTTGGATCGCACACATTTCATGTGTGTTCCGTTTCTACAGTAATCTGTGTAAGCACATTGTTAAAGCAGAAACTTTTTCATATTTTAGTAATAAATGTTACAAAATGTAGGCATAAACTATAGAATGCAGGGCTGTGGAGTCGGAGTCGGAGTCGGAGACAATTTTGGGTACCTGGAGTCGGAGTCGGCAAAAAGTTAACCGACTTCGACTCCGACTCCTACTAAATTTTAAATGGGAATTAAAAAAGTAAGTTGAAATGTCCCAATTCACAAACAGTCATAATGAACAACTTCTCTGCTGTAAGAATAAAGCCCAATGCATGCAGTGCATAATGTTACCACAAAACGAACATGTCAGGTAACCATGAAGCATGCTTTTCATTGACTGTATGCGTCACTATATGGGATGTAATGCACAGGTAAGGTGCGGCACCGCTTTCCATTGTGTCGTGTTCCACTGTTACAGGGAACTGTGAACCTAGCCTAAAGCCCCCCATACATTTACAGATGCACTGCCGATTTTTCGGCCGTTCAACGAGTCATCACGCGTCAAACGCCTGAAAAATCATCTGGTGAAGGGGGCCGAAGGAGCCGAGAACACAGATCTCCCTACCTGTCTCCAGCAGAGGCTCGTTCTGCTGATCAGCTGGCCGGTGAGTGACACAATGCACTAAACTTCCGGCTGGCTGACAGAGGAGACAGCCACTGCAGCAGACAGAGGCATCACATTACTTTGGATGGGGGCGGTGGTCGAGATTTTCGGCAAGCTGGATCTGCCCGTCCATGTGGACACCCGCAATCTGAGGCTGTCAAAACAAAACCTTGTTTTCATTGTGTTTTTCTTTAATCTGGCATAATAGTAGAGTGTTGGCTTCCTAGCCAGTAGTTCTGTGGTGAAATGACATGTATGTTGCCTTCCTTTCCTTCAATGGATGTAGAAAATACATTAGCATAGTATATACATACAGAGGAGTCGGAGTCGGAAGATTTAGAAACTGAGGAGTCGGAGTCGGAGCATTTATCTACCGACTCCACAGCCCTGATAGAATGTGTGAAGCATGAAGTCCAAACATCAAATAAGCACTTTCACAAAAGGTTCAAGAACAATACAACAGCTTCCGTGGTTTAGTGGTAAGATTTGCTGACTCAAAGCGCAGCGGGCTTACCGTACCTCAGAGACCCGAGTTCTGTTCTCCGTTGGGGGGAAAAAGTGTTTTTTCTTTTTAACCTCAAACGGACATAAAATTTTTATGAATTGGTATGCACTGTCAGTTAATGAGATTGTTATATTTTCACGTGGGATGCTCCTTTTAAAATATTTTTTAACAATTGAGACTGCAATTAACATGAACAAGTGTCCTAACTGTTATTTTTAAGATCAATAACACACAGACAGACAGAGCACTGCGCAATAGAGAGACAGACAGGCAGAGAAGTCACTAGATATATAAATAGGGAAGGCACATGTACTGAAAGGGGAAAAAAAAAGATCAACATGTTCGTTGTGCAGCAGGATCAATGCACATGTACCCCCCAAAAATATCTGATTCTAAGTAACAGCACAAGTACAGACGCAAACCCAAGTGTAACTAAGAGTCCCTCTTCGGTTTCACTTTCTCCATTGCTTGCAGAACTGTCTTCCTCTAATATCTGTTTGTCTCTACATCTACTTTATTCATTTTCTCAATTGTGCTTAACATATTAGAAGCACTATCTGTCACAATACATAAAATCTGTTCCTTTTTAATTTCAAAATCTTCTAGAACAGGTGGTGTGCAAAGTTATGCTAAAGTTCAGCCCTGGGTGGGAGCAAATGTGGAGAGTGCAGACAGAACCCCTGACCATACATCAGGCCACAGCACACACCTCCACCTCCATCATTACACTCGTTTACACTCAAATGAACTTGTTAAACACATTAGATCTGAAATAAAATGAAAACACTTTTTGTAATGCCCCATAATCCAGATTAGAATATGTGAATGTCTGGTTGTATAATCGCTCAACTTTACACTAGTAGTAACACAACTCTGCACTGGGCTTTATTCTTACACCAGATGAGTACTTAATTAGGACTATTGTTTGTGAAATGGGACATTTAAACTTGCTGTATGGTGGTATTTTTTATTTATTTTTTTTTCTCATTACAATTTAAATTTATTAGGAGTTGAAGTCGGAACATTTTTGTCATCCCCGATTCCAGGTACCCAAAATTGTCTCGGACTCCTCGACTCCACAGCCCTGGTTACCAATTGACAATTTTCACGTTAATTTCTTTGACTTCATCCTTTCCTCGGTGCTAGGATTGCCAGTGTACTCATTTCTCCTGTTGATAAGCCTTCAGGATGAAATTCTTCAATAAGATTTGGACATGATACGTCTTCTTTAATTGGGAGCTTAAAATGAGGAAACATTAAAATTTATAAGAGCTGAGAGCACAGGAACTGCGTCTGACAAAAGCATTCACACCAATGAGAGGTGAGAGGACTGTGGGTGTGGGCCATTGAGAGGAGGGCGGGACTTGAAGAAATTTTAAGGCAAAAGTCTGGTCTTGTCTGGCCAAATGTTCCATTATAGCTTTACAAAGAAAACTAGAGGGGTGGGAATTCTTATACATAGAACAGTCTCCTTTGTAGCATCAGGTGTAGTATCTGATCCTGAAGGGAGATATGTGATGGTCATGGGCAACTTTATTTAACTGTAAAATGATTTTGATAAATGTTTATGCGCCCAATGTCGAGAAGGAATTCATGCTAAAGAGCGACCCTTCAAAGACCTAAGGCAGAAGGTGGCATGGCTGTAGCTGACTTTCAGTTTTATTACTGGGCAGCAAACATACAAGCTATAAAAACTTGGACACAAATAGATGAACAGACACAGGCTTGGTATGCAATAGAAATAAAATCCTGCATTACTTCTTTATATTCCCTGCCTTGTGCCCCAATAAATGCAAGTTATCGGCAATATACTGATAACCCAGTTGTGCTTCACTCACTCAGAACATGGAACCAATGTCGAAAGCATTTTAAGATGGAGAATCTTTTATCGGTGGTACATCTGCAAGAGAACCACCTCCTTAAACCCTCCCAAACATATGCAGTTTTTAATATCTGGAAAACATCCATCCATCCATTATCCAACCCGCTGAATCCGAACAGGGTCACGGGGGTCTGCTGGAGCCAATCCCAGCCAACACAGGGCACAAGGCAGGAACCAATCCTGGGCAGGGTGCCAACCCACCGCATATCTGGAAAACAACATTTGGGATTAAATCCCTTAGAGATCTGTACATAACATCTTTGCATCCTTTAAACAATTACATTCCAAATTTAACTTTCCAGCTACACATTTCTTTCACTCTCTTCAAATTAGGAACTTTGTTAAACAGAACCTGCCCGATTTTTCCTCATCTCGCACCCTCCTCCATGCTGGAAAAAATATTGCTCAATTTCAAGGACTTAGACACCATTTCTGCAATATAAAATTATTTTACAGTCCCTCCCTTTCAAAGATCCGAAAAGGAGTGGAAGGTAGCAATGCAGAGAATTCATTTGAGCTCCATTTGCGCAAAGCATACAATTATTCAATTCAAAATTATCTGTCTCACTTAAAATTGTCCAAAATGTTTCCAGGGCAGGATACAACCTGCGAACGCTGCAATCAAGTCCCAGCCTCACTGGGTCACATGTTCTAGGCCTGCACGAAATTAACATCATTCTGGACCAAAATTTTTAAGTGCCTTTCAGACAGCCTTGGTGTCGCAGCTGTGTTTTGGGGTTCTTCCAGATGGGTTTAAAACAAACTGTGATTGCATTCACTACACTTTTGGCACGTCGACTTATTTTGCTAAATTGGAAGAATCCTAACTCTTCTCTTTTAAGTCAGTGGGAATGTTTTATACTATTTGAAACTGGAAAAAATCAGATTCTCAGACGATCTACACAGAACTTTTTCAAAACCTGGCAGGATCTAATCAATAATATTTTAGAATAAGAAGAAGTAATTCTCTCCGCATTTCTTTTTCTTCTCCATTCATCTCTGTTGCCCTATTAAACTCATCAATTTAGGTATGTTTACAGGCTTTAAGTATTACTCCGTTGGCCATGCTCTTTCTCAGGGGTGGGGTTCGATTTGTTTTCAATCCTATTCTATGTAAAAAAAAAAAATTGATCTATTTGTATGGAATGATTACAATAAAATGAATAAAATTAAAAAAAAAAAAAAAAGTTTTGTCTCATATTTTTTTACCAAACATATAACACATATAACAAAATTACTAAACAGCATGCAAATTAAAAAGAAAAATATTCTGACTTGGCAGTCCCATTAACGCACTATACAGGCGTATTGCTGTTGGTATGAAGGACCTCCCTGTTGTGCTCCTTGACAAACAATCCTCTGAATGATTTGTTGGCTAAAAGTCCTCCGTGTTGGTGTGTCAGAGAGAGGGTGTGCAGGATTGTTCATAATGACCCTCAGTTTTGTCTTGATTCTCTCCTCCACTATGACCTCCAGGGGGTCAATAGTGTCTTCTGTAACTGAGTCTGTCCTTTTAATTAGCCTCTTGAAGTGATGCTAGCAGGTCAGCACACCACACGGACCTTCACAGAGTTGAAAATGTGAAGGATTGTCACTTCTCACATTAAAGGAATGCCATCTCCTAAGGAGGAAGATTCTGCTCTGCCCTTCTATAGCTCCTCAATATTACAAGATCAGTCCAGCCTTTCATTCACATGGACCCCTAAATACTTGGAGTGCACCACCACTTCCACATACATTCCCTGAATAGAGACTGGACATGGAGGATCTTTGGTCCGGTGAAAGTCCAATAAGCAGTTCTTTGGTTTTCCTGATGTTAAGTTGCAGACCATTCTCAAAGTTCTCCCTCTGTCTCATCCCTCTTTATCAGTACGCTCCACTAGCTCAGAGTCATCCTGGGGTTTCTGCCAGTGACGCGACCTGCTGTTATATTTATAGTCGGAGGTGCTGCGAGTGAAGAGAAAAGAATTTTTATAGTGGGGGTGCTGTTGTGTTCCATCTCTGAAATTTCGGCACAGGAATAACCTGTAGGGTTTGCATTATTTTTATTAAGGTGGGCATGGGAGCCTTCAATCGATCATCGTAATCCATTTTAAAACTGTGTTTTTTTTTTTTTTTGTTTTTTTTTTTCTCCTGTGTGAGTTATTTTTATGTTATGAATAGCTGGAAGTTCACAGTGTATTTCAGTTTAGGTTTGTAACAACATGGTGAACTTAGATTAATAAAGTAGTCACGCTAGGCACAACTTCCTTTTCCCTGTCACAAAGGCAAACAGTCCCCTGCTGGAGGGTGTTCCTCCTCTGGAGTTAATATTTTTTATTTTTGCAGGTTTGGTCCACTGAAAATATCAGGTTACAAAAAGGCTCACCTTGGCAGTGACCTGACTTTCTTTCTCTTTCTCTGTTTTTGTCTTTTTTTTTTTTCTTTCTTTCTCGCGCTCTTTTTTTCTCTTTCTCGGGCTTTTTCTTTCTTTCTTTATTTCTTAAATGGGGGTCACCAATTAGCTTGCCCTTTCCATTATGATTTATTCTTATTAATTGCACTCCCACTCATGAGCTTAACATGCTTCACATCCATCCATTTTCAAATTTGCCTCATCATTTCAAATAAGAAAATGAGAAACGCCACGGCATACTGTTGTAGCATCAACGTTTTGTTCTGATCTGACAACAGGTGTCCCTTGATTAATGTGATTAATTAATCCATTGATATTGCCGCATTATGCAAAACCGCACTAATGTAAAAACTAATGGGGGAAAAAATATAATTGATCCATTATTTAAAATGTGGAAAATCTACATGGAAAAAACACTCATATTTGTGTGTATAAAATAAAAGTCAAAATGCAAACAAAATCTTTATTAATTAAAACTAACATGTTTTTAAAAAAGAATTTATGGAGGGTTGTTTGGACTGTTCGTTCTTCTGGCTCTCATAGATCCGTCTGTAACGAGCAATTTAACTTTCTAAGTTGCGCTAGACCATCGCGCAACATCAGGATCCATTTCAGTAATTTGATGTTTACGGACTTCAAACGTAGAGAACATTGCATCAGATTGTGTCAATGTTAAGAGATCTTCCATTTCAATCATCATCGGAGATCTATTATGCAATGATTGCATGCTTGCAGTCTTTGATGTCAATTTTCCTTGGTCGTGGTAGGTTATCTACCTTTGCTAGAATTGTCCTTATGGTCGATACATTGAAGCAGAGTTCCCTGCCAATGTTTGCTTTTGTGTCGCCATGATCGTATCTTTTTAATTATCTCAGCTTCACATCTAAAGTAATAAGCTTTCTTCTCTTCTTTTCACTCTTTTCACTTCCCAGTGAGGTCTCTTACGCTTTTGCTTGTTCATGTTTGGAAAGGGCAAGCGCTTAAAAGAAAGGCTAAAGTGAACAACTGGCGAAAATATAAAACGAAAACGTCCACTCTCTTTGGGGACTGTTGGCAACTCGTGACTCCATGAGAGTTCGAAAGCCCAGTATGGCCACTGAGCTGGGCATGGGGGGGGAGACAGTGAGACCTGCATGTTCAGTCACAACGTCTCGTTTCCACGCGTTAAACGAGGTATACCTGTATTACTTTATAACTGATATTCAGGCAGCTGTACGCCTCCCTTTATCAATTTAACGACTCGGGAGACTGGCTTACACGAGGTTAACAAAGAGCAGGCGTGAAACTACAAGTTAAAGAAGCCTAATTGTCAACAAGCTAATAACAAACAGTTTGGTAACCGTTTTAAAACGAACTAGCCGTACAGAATAGTAAAATTTTAAATCTATAAACTTACCGGCTATGCTACCATAGGCTTAAACAGACTGGATGAACATCGCTGCATGTGTTTGTAGCAGATACATTACTTGCATTGGGAACGTCCCACTGTAAGGTGGCTCGGGAAGGACAAATATCAAAGTAAGCATATCTGAACAGAATAGTTTACAAAATAGAAATGATCAATACTTAAGCATTTTGCCCTTCTTAACAAACATCATGGACTATAACCAAAAATGTATGCATGGACAGGGCGGTTCAGAGTTCAAATCCTAACAATCTTGGCCAGCCACATTCTGTAAAGTATCATTCTGTAGGCATGTGACTCATTCAAATGGAACTTCAAGGAAGGCCTGGCAATTTGTGACGATTAATCCACTACAAGTAAGACCAAGTTTCACCACAGACTCCAAAGAAAAGAGCAGGCCGAGGTGGGGTGGTGGCCGAGCCCCTCTCGGTTAAGAGCAGGTCGAGGGTGGGGTGGTGACTACCCTGTTAAATGTTAAACTTCATTAAGTGTTAGACTTCATAGACTGCATATACTCGCGTATAAGTGTAGTCTTGAAACCTGAAAAATCGATCATAAAATCAGACCCCGACTTGTTGCCCGTTCAAAAATACGACTTTTTTTTTTTTTACATGCCTCCACCAAACTCTCATTAGTTTCTCAGACACATCAAATTTTGTTGCAGCAGAGCAGTTCGACTTTTAATTTAAAACCAGCTTCATATTTTCTTTTCATCTAACGCTCCATCGTAGATAAGAGATGCTCTTACGATAAAGGTGTGAGATACAAAAAAACGAAATGGTGCAAATGTCGCTTTGGAATAGTTTGGGTATTACCGTGTGGTCACGTAGGCACAATGCATAGAAAAAAAGAAGGCTGTGTGCTCCGTGGTTGCTCTCAGGTGGGCATTAGCATATTGTAATCTCTTGGACATGTATATACAGGGTGGTCCAGATCTAATTATGTAATTTTCATTACGCTATAACTTAAGTTTATTACATAGAGAAATCACAAAAAAATATTTTTGTTTCAGATAGATGGCAGCACCTGCCCTGCATTCCAAAATGGCGGGGAACGGTTGTCAGTCGAACAGCAATTCTTTTGCCTTGTTTGTTTTCCTGCATTGCATTAAAAGTTGCATAATTAGATCTGGACCACCCTATGTATTTAGGCAGGTGAGGGTGTGCCCTGAAGTGAATTGACACCCAGTCCAGGGTTGCGTCCAGGGTTTCTAGTTTTCACCTTTAATTGTCGTATAGTTAAATAGCTCCAAAGAGGAAAAAGTCGCCGCCAACCATCTCTTAAAAATGAAGGTGCTAGAACTGTTCTTCACAACTATACCATTGGAGAACCATCTTTGGTTTCCAAAAGACCCACCCACATAAAGGATCTACAGTCATGGCCAAAAGTTTTGAGAATGACCCAGGTGTTGGTTTTCACAAAGTTTGCTGCTTCAGTGTTTTTAGATCTTTTGGTCAGATGTTTCTATGATGTATGGAAGTAGAATTACAAGCTGTTCAGAAGTTTCAAAGGCAAATTACGTGAAGTTTTTGCAAAGAGTCAATATTTGCAGTGTTGGCCCTTCTTTCATTTTCAAGACCTCTGCAATTCACCCTGGCATGCTGGCAATCAAATTCTGGGCACTGATGGCAGCCCATTCTTGCATAATCAATGCTTGGAGTTTGTCAGAATTGGTATTTTTTTGTTTGCCCTCCTGCCTCTTGAGGATTGACCACAAGTTCTCAATGGGATTAAAGTCTGGGGAGTTTCCTGGCCATGTACCCCAAATTTTGGTGTTTTGTTCCCCGAGCCACTTAGTTCTCACTTTTGCCTTATGGCCTGGTGCTCCATCAGGCTGGAAAAGGCATTGTGGGTCACCAAACTGTTCTTGGATGGTTGAGAGAAGTTGTTCTCGGAGGATGTTTTGGTCCCATTCTTTATTCCTGGCTGTGTTCTTAGGCAACATTGTGAGTGAGCCGACTGCCTTGGCTGAGAAGCATCCCCACGGGGTGCTTTATTGTTAGCCTGACCCATGACTGATGGTAGCACCGCTCACCTTTTTCTTTTTCTCTGGATGCCAAAACAATTGGAAAGGAGATTCATCAGAGAAAATGACTTGACCCCGAGCAGTCCAATCCCAGAATATCAGTTTGTCCCTGATGGCTTCTTTGATGCCCTTCTTAACGCCTACCAGGCCATCCTCCAAAAGTCTTCACCTCCCTCACACCTGCCTACTGCCATTCCTGACCAAGCTCTGCCCTGGTGGTGCCCGCAGCTGAATCCACTTTAGGAGACGGTCCTGGCGCTTGCTGGACTTTCTTGAAGCCTTCTTCATGACAAGTGAACCTCTCTTCTTGAAGTTTGAAGTTCTTGATGATGCCATAAATGGTTGATTGATGTGCATTCTTACTATCCTTGCCTGTGAAGCCCTTTGTGTGCAGAGCATTGACGGTCCTTCTGTGGCAGGGCTGACATGCAGTAGTAATGGGTTTATTGGGATGAAGTTCATTTTCATGGCAAAGAGGGACATTGCAATTCATCTGATCACTTAGGCCGGGTTTATACTTCACGCGACGCATGCTGTAGCGGACGCTTCTGCTACACAAGCATTGTAGTGTTTATACTTGCACGCTTACTTTTACGTAAATCGGGAGGAATCCACCAGGTGGCAGTGCAAGATATCCTCACGGTGAGAACAGGTTCGGCTTCGCTGTGTTGTGAATTGCCTAGAACACCCATTAAATTCTGATGACTCCTTAACGCAATATCTCTGAAAAATGATAATTGATTAAACCCATTAATCCAGGGATGTGTTCATTCCAGCAAGCATTGGGCACGAGCGAAAAACAATCCCTGGACGAAGGCCTCAGCTCATCACAAGGTGAATCACAAGCACACATACACACTGGCGTCATTTTAGCGTCACCAGATCCCCAAATCTGCATATCTTTGGAAGGAACCTGGAGCACAGTGTGGAATCCAAGAAGGGAATACCAGTGACGTGACGCCCTGCGAGACAGCAGCGCTAATGCTCCGCCACCGTGTCACCCCCATGTGTGTAATTAACAGTATTCATTATTTAAAAGAAATTAACGATTTATCTGTAAAATGTAACATACATACTTTAATGCATTTCATCATGAAAGTGATATCAAGTATAAATCTAAGGATTCTAAATGTGCAGAGAGCTGGAATGTCATACTTTTAATGTGTTCTGTGTGGTGATCCATTGCTGCTTGCCATGGGATGACGCTTACGACGGTCTGCTTTAATGATAAAGTAAACTACGAGGTTAAGGTGGACATTTCGAGATTAAAGCCGAAATTTCCGCTTTAATCACAAAATACACGTTTTCACCAAGTCCTTTAATTTTTTTCTCAGTAGCTCAAATACAGCACTGTACATTATGTTGCTGTTGTGAAATTACAATAAAAAAAAAAAAGACGGCACAGAAGACGGTAAAATATATCGTGTCATTATGAACGAGAATATGCGACTCTTGAATATAAAAGCACCATGAATGAATCTATATGTTGGCATTTTGCTTCACCACATTGAATCATACATCAAACATCGAAGTGCGCACATCGATCTCGTAAGTGGCTTTCTATCACACGTAGATCGTAAACAGAGACTCTGACATCACGTTCCAACTTTTAGCACACTGTGCCCCCCGACTTTTTGCTGGTACTGCAACTCGCGTATGTGTCGCATTAATTTCTAAGGACCTGCTCAGAGGACGCGTGAAATGAACACATGGCACCCATGATGCGGGCACGTACGCGTTCTGAGCGTGAAGTATAAACCGGCCCTTAACATTCTGGAGTCCAAGCAAACTGCCGCCATTAAAAACTTGACAGCAACCTTTGTGAAAATTGAATATTTGTGTCATTCTCAAACCTTTTCTCCACAACTGTAGACAGACCCTTTTATTTTAGATTTGTAATGGGCTCCATGCAGTAAATAACCACAAGTAGATGGTAACACATTTGTGAAATACTAATGGGGCGCGTTTTTATTTATTTTATCGCAACTACACAAGCGAAGTTCAAGTTTTCTTATCTGTCTGTGTCCTCCTAGGTAGCCAACCAAACATTACAGATTTCAGGTTTGTATTTCTACGTTTTAAGGAAGCCTTTCAAAACACAAAGTACCCTTCCCAGAATAGAAATGGTGCTTGGGTAAGCAATTGTTCTATGAGGAACAACACAATCCGGTACAATGCCATTAATGAAAGTGGATTT
>JANRMT010062814.1:5911868-5942128 GCA_026402145.1 Polypterus bichir lapradei
TGCCACAAACAGGAAGTTAATATCACCAACCATTCCCATTTTATTAAGGTGTATCCATATAAATGGCCTACCCAGTATAATTGTTGTACATGAATGAATAGATAGATAGATGGATAGATACTTTATTAATCCCAAGGGGACATTCACATACTCCAGCAGCAGATAAGAACAATATTAAATTAAAGAGTGATAACAATGCAGGTATAATGCTGAAAATAAGCCCTAGTACATCTTTTGGAGCAAAAATTAATACAAGACCCGGTCTTATTTTCGGGGAAACACAGTATATGTGTATGTTGCAGTGTCAGCCATCTAAGAGAATCCATTCTGACACTTGCCACTCTTTTAGGTCTCTCGCTGGCCTTAAGAAGGGCCACTTGCCCTTTGCCACACAAGGTGGAATTCTGTTTTTGGCTTTGCATGCTTGCTAGTTTCTTTTTCTTTTTTTTATAGGTCTCCCAGTCACTGGTGATGGAATGCCAGCTCCTACTAATGGCGTCTCATGCGACTTGTTAATGCTGTTACAAAATTTATGCATTTAAAAAAAAAAAAAAAAAAAAAAAAAGTAGGTGGCAGCAGTACTGCCTTACAATATGAAGACTGGAGTCCCAGGTCCTCCCTGTGTGGAGTTTCCATGTTCTCCCTGTGTCCGCATTGGTTTCTTCCCATAGTCCAAAGACATGCAAGTTTGGTGAATTTATGCCGCTAGGTTGGCCTGTGTGTGTGTGTGTGTGTGTGTTTGACCCTGTGATGGGCTGATGTCCTGGCCATGGCTTGATTTCTTTGCCTTGTGCCCACTTTGGATAAGTCTGTTTTGAGAACAGATGGACAGATGGGTACACATTTTAAAATGTCGCTGCGTTTTGTTGTAGTCTGACAAACTCCAAGCAGGCTGCCAGATTTTTTTTTTTTTTCTCCCCCTCTATCTCTCAAGGGTGTTCATCCTTCTGACTGGTTCTCCCATCGCAGTGGAGGACCCCTGAAGCTCTTCTGGTCATCTCCCTAGCTAAGGCCGTTCTTGCCATGGTTCTCAGTGTTCTTGAGAAACTCCTCCTCTACGTACTTATGGTCAGTTGGTCGGTCAGTCAGTCATTCACCAACCTGCTATATCCTAACTACAGGGTCATGGGGGGGTCTGCTGGAGCCATTCCCAGCCAGCACAGGGTGCAAGGCAGACACAAATCCCAGGGCATGCACACACCCCCACACCAGGGACAATTTAAAATCGCCAATGCATCTAACCTGTATGTCTTTGGACTGTGGGAGGAAACCCACACAGACACAGGGAGAACATGTAAACTCCATGCAGGGAGGACCCAGGAAGTGAACCCGGGTCTCCTTACTGCGAGGCAGCAGCGCTACCCACTGTGCCACCGTACTTCCCTGTGCTTTTCGTTTCCTTTTAATTGTCTACTGCTGCGAGTCGGGAGTGAATGGGTTTTGACCCCCTGTGGAGTTTATAGCGTGTTATGAAGTAGAAAAATGAAGATCTGAGCACACAGGGTCTTTTTACTGTTTACTTCCAGTACCAAAATGGCTGAAATACTGGCAGTGTACAGTTTTAAAAATTGGGTTCTTTTGTACTTTCAGTATTGGTACTCGGTGTAACGCTACAGTACATCCAAGGTTGTGGAGTCAGTAGATAAATCCTTCAACACTCCGACTCCTCTGTATTTAATGTGCTAATGTATTTTCCATGTTGATTGAAGGAAGGCGACATAGACGTCATTTAACCACAGAACTACTGGCTAGGAAGCGGACTCTCTACCGTATTGGCCAGCTTAAACAAAAGACAAGAACCCCTGAACACACACACACACACACACACACACATCAGGCCATAGCACACACCGCCACCTACATCATTACACTTTTTTACACTCAAATGAACTTGTTAAACACATTAGATCTGAAATCAAATGAAAACACATAATCCAGATTACAATATGTGAATGTCGGGTTGTATAATCGCTCAGCGGAACTTCACACTAGAAGTAAAACAACTCTGCACTCGGCTTTATTCTTACATCAGATGAGTACTTAATTAGGACTATTGTTTGTGAAATGGAACATTTGAACTTGCTGTATTTTTATTTTCATTACAATTTAAATTTATTAGGATTTGGTACATTTTTTGCCGACCCTGGCTCCAGATACCCAAAATTGTCTCAGACTTCTCGACTCCGACTCCACAGCCCTGAGTACAACCCTCCGTGCTGTGATGGGGTCACTTAATGCCTGGGTAGGTTTTAGACATCCTTGAACAAGGGGCTGCCTTATAGTCCATCATGACTGACTGACAGACAGTAATCAAAACTGAGCCACTCTGTCTGAAAGATACAAGTTATCAGCACTGTGACATGCTGGAAGCCTACAGATTTTGAGCAAAACCACCCGATTTTAGATTTTGTTTTATAGAATTTTTCTTTTTTTTTTGGTTATAAACAGAAACATCTGTTTCCCAGCTGCAGTAATTAGAGAGGGGGAAATGTAAATATTTTGAGCAGATATAATCTGTAGAATGAAGTGAAATAATGAAAACATTGGTCTGTGATATCTTAAGGCATTTTGTAGGGAAAGCCCGTGTGCTGGGCACTTAGTCATATGAAAAAGTCTGGTAACCCCTCTTAATTCTTTCGATTTTTGTTTCTCATTGTCTGAGCCTTTAAAGTAGTAACTTCCTTTTAATATACGACATGCCTTATGGAAACAGTAGGATTTCAGCAGTGACATGAAGTTTATTGGATTAACAGAAAATATGCAATATGCATCATAACAAAATTAGACAGGCGTATAAATGTGGGCACCCCAACAGAGATATGACATCAATACTTAGTTGAGCCTCTAGACGCTGTCCTCCTATAGCCTCTGAGTGTCTGGATTCTGGATGGAGGTATTTCTGTCCATTCTTCATACAAAATCTCGCCAGTTCAGTTCAATTTGATGGACAGCCTACTTGAATATCATCGAAAATCTATGGGCTGATTTGAAGTCAGGTGACTGTGACGGCCATTCCAGGACATTGTACTTCTCTCTCTGCATGAATGCCTTTGTAGATTTCCAACTGTGTTTTGGGTCATTGTCTTGTTGGAATATCCAACCCCTGCATAACTTCAACTTTGTGATTGATGCCTGAACATTATCCTGAAGATTTTGTTGCTATTGGGTTGAATTCATCCGACCCTCGACTTTAACAAGGGCCCCAGTCCCTGAACTGGCCACACAGCATGATGGACCCTCCACCAAATTTGATAGTAGCTAGCCGGTGTTTTTCTTGGAATGCGGTGTTCTTCCGTAATGCAAAGCGCTTTTTGTTCTGACCAAATAACTCAATTTTTGTCTCATCAGTCCAAAGCACTTTGTTCCAGAATGAATCTGGCTTATGTAAATGAGCATTTGAATACAACAAGTGGCTCTGTTTGTGGCATGAGTGCAGAAAGGGCTTCTTTCTCATCACCCTGCCATACAGATGTTCTCTGCGCAAATTGTGCTGAATTGTAGAACGATGTACAGATACACCATCTGCAGCGAGATGTTCTTGCAGGTCTTTGGAGGTGATCTGTTGGTTGTCTGTAACCATTCTCACAATCCTGTGCATATGATATCCTGTATTTTTCTTGGCCTGCCAGACCTGCTGAGTTGGTTTAACAGCAACTGTGCCTGTGGCCTTCCATTTCCTGATTCCATTCCTTACAGTTGAAACTGACAGTTTAAACCTCTGAGATGGCTTTTTGTAGCCTTCCGATAAACCAGGAGACTCAACAATCTTTGTTTTCAGATCTTTTGAGAGTTGCTTTGAGGATCCCATGCGGTCTGTCACTCTTCAGAGGAGAGTCAAAGGGAAGGAAGCACAACTTGCGATTGACCTCCTTAAATACCTTTTACCACTCATGATTGGACACTCCTGTCTATGACGTTCAAGGCTTAACGAGCTAATCCAACCAAGTAATAAGCATTGAGCAGTGACAGGCATTCAAATCAGCACAATGACAAGGGGACCCACATTTGTGCACAGCCAGTTTTTCACATTTATTTTAATTTCATACAACTAAATACTGCTTCACTGAAAATCTTTGTTCGGAAAACACCGCAGTGCTCAGATGTTCCTAGGAAATGAAAGACATACCACTGTTATCTTTGTGCTGAATGGAGAGTCAATTATTATGCAGGCTGAGAGGGGTTCCCAAACTTTTTCATAGTATTGTATTAACAAATTGCTCCCCTACATGCATCGTTGGAATAACGAACATTAACACTAAACTGAGTTCCGTTATGAACAATCCTACACATCCTCTCTCTAACACTGAGGACTTTCAACCATTGAATTATTCAGTAGAAGTGGCTCAAGAATCACGATGGGGGTCCTTTTATATCCTAACTGCAATACATCTGCAAAGCGCCTCACTGGGACTGCCAAGGCTGAAGTTTTTCTTCTTTAATAGTCATTTTTGTGTGTGTGTTTCTGAGTGTGTGTGTGTGTGTGTGTGTGGCAAATGATGAGCTCAAAATGCTTTACATGGTGAAGATAGAGGGGAAAAAAGACAAAATAAATAAGAAAATAGAGTTAGGGAATAGTAATTAACATAGAATAAAAGTAAGGTCTGACAGCCAGGGAGGACAGAAAGAACGAAAAAAAAAAATCTGCAGGGGTTCCAAGGCTACAAGACCATACACCTAATCCCCTCTAGCCACATTTTGTCCTGAGGGCACATAAAGTTCTATTTTATTTTCTAATAAAGTTGTGTTGAGTCCAATGTAGGGCTGCAGAAAGTACATGGATGCAGGTTGTGTATTTTTCTTTTTGTCGTTACCACCTGATCCACATCCTGTGTGGCTCTCAGTGATGTTTGAATGACGGTGGGTACCCCAATCTGCCGCACGACCCCCTGTGTTGAGATATATAGGTTACGGACATCCAACCTACGATTTACGAATGGGCCGCAGCTGAGACGCATGCGCCTCACTAACTGCCACTCCATCATCTTTGGCCTGGGGACGCTGCAAGTGGTGGCTGGATGGGAGCGATTTCGCTGCTCGCGCAGTGTAGTGTCCCTTGGGCGGCTCCCGGCGATAAGCGGTTTCAATGCCCGCACACGGCTGCCCTGTTCGTTCTCGGTGGGTGGCTGGTAATGCTGCAAGCGGTGACCCGGTTGTGGCTGAACAGGGGCGGCAGGGGGTAGCATTGTAGTGTGCATCAGATGGCTGCCTATTGAATGGGGGCGATTCACTACCCGCCTTTGGCCGCACCGTGTTCGTTCTCTGTGAGTGGACGCTGCAGGCAGCATACTGTCGTGGAGGTGACTGTGTTTGAACCCCCCATTGCTGCCCCCAGTCATTTTCAATAGCAAGCCTGCTTGTACTGTTACGCACATAGCAGGAAGTTGTCTCTCGTCAGTACATCAGACGTGTTGACGACAGGTGCCTTCCTGCTGTGTTAGCGTGTACAGTGCTGTGCAGAAGAGCTCATCCTAACCTTTTGTCTTCACCCTTCAACAATGTCTCTGAAACACAAATCTGATGATACAGTAAAGAAGAGAAAAACCATCACCATTGAAAATACAAGTAGAAATAATAAAAAGGTCAGAGAGAGATGACACTCCATTATTCATTGGCAGAGCACTTGGTTACAGTCGGTCAACAATAGCATATTTTACATTAATGTACCTGTTCTGACTTGCATACAAATTCAACTTAAGTACAAACCTACAGTCCCTATCTCGTACGTAACCTGGGGACTATGGATGGATTGGATTGGATTGGATGAGGGGACTAGACTTCTGTTAGGTGACTGTGGTCAGGGTTGCCAAACTTGACACTTTTGAAGCTGATCTGTGAAATGCCAGCCAGTCCTACAAAATGTCCATTTTAAACAATCAAATTGTCACCCAAATGCACCTTTCTTACCCCTAAGCTGCTAACCTCCATTAGTTACTCCTCTGATTTGGATAGTTGGTCTTTATTTGCATGAGTAGACGGGGCCAAATAGTTAAATTTTGAGAGGATTTTTTTCCCCAAATAGCGAAGGTGTGAGGTTTACAACTCCCAGAAGGAAGCCTTAAAATGGCTTTATTTAAAATTAGCTTTAGAAAGTTTTTTGATCAGAGTCCATTTGACTAATTGTGTTGCATTTTTTTTTTTCCTTTTTTCTTTCAGGTGAAGCAATACAACGGAGCGAAGGGCTGTGTCCAGGTGCATCTGCAAAAAAGTTAACCGGTTATTTCCACCTTGAAAAGGAAAGCAGGTAAGAGATGCTCCATTTCGGCTGCATAGCTTTCCTAATGTGTCACCGAAGTGCCCCGTCTGTTAATGTTTTTCTTCAGCATTATAATAACCTTTACCTTCATTTTCTTTTATCAGAAAGAAAGATGCAACATGTCTAAACTTGAGCAATACAGTTACAGATGTTCTGGTGAAATAAAACACATTTTGTTCAAACGAGACTTGATCATTAAGAAAAATGCTACCAAATATGCAAATATATTTAACAGTTGAATGATTTATTATGCTGCGGTCGGCTGGTGCCCTGCCCAGGGTTTGTTTCCTGCCTTGTGCCCTGTTTTGACTGGGATTGGCTCCAGTAGACCCTGTGTTAGGATATAGCGGGTTGGATGATGGATGGATGATTTATTATAAATTGCAGTCATAATAATTATAGTGGCAGTGCCATAGGCTTTAACCTTCTTTTCTCACAGATAAGAAGCCATCAATTGTTTTAGACTCTGGTTATCTTCTCATACCTTCTAATACATTTTTTTTTTTCTGTTTTTGAAAATAATTTGTTGTTCCATTGTTTTATCATGTAAAGTCCTATCGTGTCTCTATTTTCCCCTTTTATGCTCTTTATTTGTGTAGGCCTTAGTAAATGTCTAAAATCCCAGGTCATCAGGTCCTTTAGCACTTCTTCCTCATTTCCCTTCTATGTCTGTAAACTCACACAATTAGAGTAAAGAAACAGGCAGAAGTTAAGTTGCACATTTAATTGTGCATTATTGATTAAAATGGCCAAAAAATTTAAGGCGGTAGAGTCGTCGTCTTCTTGTTAGGGGTTGCCACAGCGGATCACCCCCATCACCTGCATGTTCTCTCTCACCACATCCATAAACTTTCTCTTAGTCCTTCCTCTTCTCCTCTTGCCTGGCAGCTCTATACTTAGTACCCTTCTCTCAGTATACCCAGCATTTCTCCTCTGCACATGTCCAAACCATCACAATCTTGCCTCTCTGACTTTGTCTCCCAACTGTCCCACCTGAGCTGACCCTCTAATGTCCTCATTTCTAATCCTGTTCATCCTCATCACACCCATTTCCAGTCTTAGCATCTTTAACTCTGCCACCTCCAGCTCTGTCTCCTGCTTTCTGGTCAGTGCCATCATCTCCCGCCCATATAACATAGCTGGTCTCGCTACCATCCTGTAGACCTTTCACTCTTGTTGGTACCTGTCTGTCACAAATCACTCCTGACACTCTTCTTCACCCTGCCTGCATTCTCTTCTTCACTTCTGTTACTCTGTACTGTTGATCCCAAGTATTTTAAACTCCTCCACCTTCACCAGCATCCTCACCATTCCACTGACCTCCCTGTTATTCACACACATGTATTCTGTCTTGGTGGTCCTACTGACCTTCACTCCTCTGCTCTCTAGAGCATATCTCCACCGCTCCAGGGTCTCCTGCTCTCTAGTTCCCAGGAGTTCCTAGTTCCATCAAGGATTACATTCAAGATTCTGCTTCTCCACGTTCAAAGCCCTTCATAACCTTTGCCCCCCTCTACCTCACTCAGCTCCTGGCTCCATACTCTCCTTGTGGCTGTCTCAGGTCCTCCTTACTGTCCCACACACCAGAGTCTCCACCCTAGCAGGCAGCTCCTTCAGTGTTATGGCCCTTCTTCAGTCTCTGAGTTTGCTCCTCTCATTTATGCACATGTATTCTGTGTTGGTGGTCCTGCTAACCTTCATTCCTCTCCTCTCTCTAGAGCAGATCTCCACCTCTCCATGGTCTCCTCAACCTGCTCCTTACTCTCACTACAGATCACAATGTCTTCAGCAAACATCACAGTCCACGGGGACTCTTGTCTAATCTGATCTTACAATGTGAATATTGGCCCACCATTCCCTTATTGCTCAAGGACCAGCATGTCTTGTGTTTTGTCCGTTGGCCACTCACAGCTTGTCTTCAGTCTGGCTTGTTTTTCTACCAGATGGCCTTTAAATGGAGTAATGAAACTGGCCACATGCCAGTCTCGGTATGGCTGTAGAGTAGGAGTTGTCTTCATAATCTTCTCTTCATGGCCAGATGGTGAGAGTGAGAGTTAAAGGCAAGACGACCATCTCTATACCATTCTTACTACAAAACACAAACCAGTGGGGCGGTGTAGTACAGAATGGCCTCCGCTCCAAAACCAGTCATAAACAGCCATACTTTAGACCAGGGGTCTCCCCTGAGAGCTACTTTTACGAAATGAAAATGGCAGAGAGCTCCTCAGGTTTTCTAACGTTTATTCTCATAGCTTATTTCAACCCAAACAAAATGAATAAGCTCGTTTTGCCTGAATGTTTACAAAATGTTGGTGTCCACAACTCCCATTTTGCAACAAACCATCATAAAACATATTTAGTTCACCTGCATGTGCACTATGTACGTCTGTATGCATTTTCTAGTGTCTCTTACACTATTTAGTTAAAACATGAATGCTGTCACAACAAAACAATGCAATTCCAAATCCACAGATATGACTTATTTGTCATTTTGTCACATGTCACTGTGTCACTTTATTCACAGGTCCAGTTGCATGTGTCATGTGTTTTTTAGTCCGTCAGATGACTGGTGGAGTGGAGTCACTGAGGTTCACTCATTTAAATGTTCGTCTGTCAGTCTTATTCTGAACTTTGACTTCATGACATTCATTTCAGACTCACAGAGGTATGGAGACCCAAACAAAGCAGACATTTTCAAAGCTGCTCAGTGAAGATTCTTCTAGTTATCTGGCTCTACTAAGCTCCAGAAATGCTGTTGAGACTTTAACTGCACATTATTTTGAAGGTTTAGTAATATATCTATACTAATAAAAGGCAAAGCCCTCACTGACTGACTGACTCGCTCACTCACTCACTCACTCACTCACTCGCTGACTCACTCATCACTAATTCCCCAACTTCCTGTGTAGGTAGAAGGCTGAAATTTGGCAGGCTCATTCCTTACAGCTTATTTACAAAAGTTAGGCAGGTTTCATTTCGAAATTCTACGCGTAACGGTCATAACTGGAACCTACTTTCGACCATCTATACAGCCATAGCCTGCAGCTCGGTTGCCGTGTGAGGCGGAGTTGCATCCCGCATCATCACGCATCCCACGTAATTGAGTGCCTGCCCATATAAGGTAAATATTCGCGGGTGAAGGACTGTGCTTATGCAAACGAAGATGAGATGGTCTAGTGTTTGGCACAAACTCAGCGAAAGTGCGAGAGAAACTTTTAAGTGCCGGGTCTTAGATAACATTAAATAAAGCCATGAAAATTGCAAGATCACACAAGAGAGTGGCTCACGTGAACTGACTGTGAATGCAGTACGCAGAGAACAAGGATGAGCACCAAAGAGCGCTGATCAGAAAACGCATTACACAATTGAGAAGGCAGCAAAAGAATATGAAGCGAATGACGCATACAAGCATATTCATAAGCGCAACTACTGCGGAAACAAAGCACGGTGTAAACCGTAAGTTTTAAATTAAGTTTATAGACACGCTGCTGCTGGCGTTTGTCATGCCTACGTTGTAACTGAGTTAAAATTGCTGGTGAAGGACTGTGCTTATGCAAACAAAGATTAGATGGTCAGGGATAGAATAGTGTTTAGCAGAAACTCGGCAAAAGTGCGAGAGAAACTTTTAAGTGCCGGGTCTGAGCTAACATTAAATAATTGCTGGTGAAGGACTGTGCTTATGCAAACGAATAGGAAGGCAAGGTGTAAAGCTTAATTTTAAATTAAGTTCATAGACATGCTGCCACTGGCGTTTGTCATGCTTAAGACGAATTCGATATTCGCGAGGTACAAGTTTTACTGAGAGGACCCAGGGTATAAACGAGACTTTTGATCACTTTATAACGAAGTTAAAATTGCTGGTGAAGGACTGTGCTTATGCAAATGCATATGCAAATGTTACATTATTTTTTAAATGTTTTCTTTTTCATAACTTCTTTAACACACTTTTTCTCCGCTGCGAAGTGCGGGTATTTTGCTAGTAATATAATAAAATCCAATGTCTGTCTGTCTGTCCACTTTTCACGAGAGAACTTCTTAACGGATTTAGATTGGGTTTTTTTCTATAATTTGCTTTATCATTGCGGTTGATTTTGCAACTTCTCTCATTTCGTTATGTATCAGAGTTCACTTGCCTTACTGATTTATTTGCGTGAATCCGAGAGACACGCAGCGGGCCAAGGGCACGGGCCTTTCTCACTCACTCGCTAGCTTCGGGGCGTGTGCCTTAACTCTGCTTAGCTAGCGAACGAGAGAACAATTGAATTCAACTTTGTTTGATATTTAAAATGAAGTGTTACTTAGGACTTGATGAGTTTGAGTCCGGATATTCTCTTAAGTGTACGCCACGTTGAAAAGAGAGATTGCAGTTCAGATTGTGGATCGTGAGTTTGTGTTAAAAGGATCATCATATGGTTTTTATGGAAAGATTGCCCACCCCTAATTTGACTAATCAAGTTTTCAAATTTATGTAGGATTCATTAACCCATTGGCGAGCGACTTGGGAAGGGGTGGCAAGCTACTGATAGCTCACGAGCGACTTGTTGGAGACCCCTGCTTTAGACCAATAGAATTTGTTTAACTTTTTACCAATAAAAATGCACCTCATCCCCTTCAAATCGCTTTGTTTAGTCCATTTATGACCTTCCTGTAGTTAATGGCTTATAGGCTCTTAACTCCAAACATGGCCACCCTTGCCAAGCTGGCCTGATGCTCCATTTCCCTCACCATAAATTGCTCATCCTAAGTCCGTCATAAAGACTGGTGGGGTTGGTTAGGTAGACATCAAAGCACTGCTGTCCTCCTAAAACACTAATATATCTAATATTATGTTTGCTTTGTCTAATTTACAAATAAAGACCCAAAACATGTGTGTCAACTTATATGCTATGTATCAGTCCACCACACACGTTTACAAAATGTGGTCAGACAGTAGTAGAGCTACCACACAAATCCTTCCTGTACTGCATGTATCCCACCCGTGTATCTGTTTTGGATACCCCTTTACGCTTTTTTTGGATGGGTCATGTAGTCAGCTGTAATTGACTTCCTACGGTGTCCAATTTTCTCAATAATTGGGTAGGAATGTCTGTGACAGACAGGTCATTGGTTGAATGATCTGAAACTTTCTGGACCATTCAGAGGTTTTAAACCTTAAATGAAAGGGGTTATGTGACATACGAAAAGTGATTTTTACTTCAGCGTCAAGCCGATGGTATATCGATGTCATAGACGCAAACCTCCTCAAAAATGCGCCGTGTTCACATGAACTTTACACAGACCCCTATGACTCTAATTTGGACAGTTTTGCAACTACATATTTCCTCAAACACGTTTCGCCAGCTTCTAAACTGGAAGATGAAAAGGATGTACTAAAAAGTGGGGGGAAAAAAAAATTTGTAGCAAGATGAGCAGTGATCCTGGTGGGCAAAAACTGATAACAAACAAGACAAGCAACTGATCCATTTAAAATGCAGGCAGACTCCAGCAACTAACGTTTAGGCCAGTGTTTCCCAACCTCGGTCCTGCGGCCCCCTGTGGCTGCAGGTTTTTGTTCCAACCAGATTCCTAATCAGTGACAGCACCAGATAGCACTGATGTCATTTAATTAGCTGGGATTATTTTTCTCTTGTTCTACATTCAGAAAAGCACAGCAACATGATTTTTACATTTATAAGACATTTAGAAATATTTCTGCTTTTGCTATAGATATAAATGCTTAACTCTTTTGTAGATTTCATTATATTTTGCCCTTTCTCTATGCAGTTTTTCCCCTTCGTTGTATCTTATTAATAACAATTAAAAATGAGCAGAGGAGATACGCTGGCAAACACAGAATAATCAAAGGCTGCAACTACTTAAGCATCAGACCCACTAATTAGTAAATAATGGATTAATTAAACAATTAGAACACCTAGAAAAGTAGAATGAAAATATATTCTTCCCATATAACTGCTTGGTACATTTTTAGGCCTGGTTTATGCCTGTGTCTGTGGCGCAGAACGACGCAGAAGTTTAAACTTCTTTTGATGGCATCGGGTGTTCATATAGCTGTGCCCTGGGCTTGATGCAGAAGTATAAATCATCCCTTTACTATTGTAGGCTGGAAAGAGGTGGTTTCATTGGCTGAAGGGGCGTGGATATGCAAATACGCTATTAGCCTTCATAAAATTGGACGCAATTTTAAGAAAAATAGTCCACAATAAAGTGTTACGCCCAAGGCCATGGTAGAATATAAAAAAGAAATGGCCCAAATGAGTGTTAAATCTCCCAATCTGTCAACTATGGCCTGCAGCCTGATCGGCGTATCACACACAAAGTTTGAACCGGGAAGAGCTTTGGTGTATTTGTAGCTCTGCAGTACTCCGGTGCATGCCGAGTGCCCGCGGTTTCTTGGTTTTCTTTTTCAACTCTCTTTTCGGTAACTCGCTATCCTTTAAAAATGATTTCCCACTTGCTGCCAGACAAGTTGGAATTCCTTCATGACTTTTCAAAAGGGTGCCCTTCCGCTGGATTTGGATTTGGTCATTTGTGTTATGAAATGCCAACTCTTACTGTGGGCGAGTGGTCCCCAGCTTGTCAGCATTGCTACGTTCTTTTTGCAGTTTGTCATTTGCACGTGTGGCGAGAAGCCAAGCCACAATGAAACACAATGAAGTGCATTTTTCTTTTTCTCTAACCCGTCCCCTCCTAGTGTAGAAGGCTTTCTGCAATACATGGGTAGATATTCACCTTTCATAAGCATCTCTGCATCAGTCACCCAATCCGTGCACAAGCGATGGTGCTGGAAATTGGCAGTGTTTTGAAATGACAATTAGGATGGTCTAATTTGCTTAAAAAGTTTCAGATATTTCAATTTACAAATGTAAATACTGGAATATTTTTGAACCTAGGTTAATAATTCTGGGCATTATACATTTACTTCTGTATACATGTGTGGTGCTCTGACAACTGGCATTTTTAAATACACGTCACAATATTCTCATTTGTCGTTCGGGGGCACCTGCTGAGTGCTACGACACCCACATGACAATGTCATAAAAAGTTTGTGATTTGCGGAGGTGCCGTGAAGGGGTGGTGGGGTGAAGTGAAAAATATTAATGTCCCGGACAAATGCCAGCATGTGTGGCTTGTAAAGGTTTTGTGTTGGCTTTTAAACGAGGGATGTTCAAAAAGTTTCCACACTTTCACTCTTATTTAAGAGAATTTCAAAAACAAATGCCATCACTTTTCTACCCAGTCGCCTTCCTCTACAATGCAGTTTTTCCCAGTCTCATGACCTTCTCGGGTACCATCAATTGCTACTCCTCCCGACTTCACCGTTTCCAACGAAAATATAAAAGTGTGGAAACTGTTTGAACATCCCTCGTAGCTTAATTTCCTGACAAGAACCACGAGGAACAAGGGCCAGTTAGGATGACTGCGACAAAGTCGGTCGGACAGCTTTAAAATAAAATTAATAAATAAATTTTAAAAAATTGAAAGTCGGTTAAGATTTCACATAATGAATTAGGTCTTTGAGCCTAGTCAAAAACAATTTATTTCTTGCGTAGCATCACACAAGGAGTGCCTCAAACTGCTTTCACAGCCCCGTAGCCTTGACTCTCTCTAAAAAATAGATGAAGAACAACACTGAAAGAAAACTCCATTTTATCGTTGATGGAAAAAATCTTGGTAGTGGCCCTCTTCTATATAGATTTGGTGTGTTAATGGGGGTCAATGCAAAAAAATCTGGTAGTCCACTGATCTTCGTGAATCTGTAGTTTTCTGTTCATAGTCAAAAACTGGTGATAATAATAATTAGTTGCATTTATAGAGCGCCTTTTCACAAACCCAACGTTGCTTTACATACAAAGTAAGAAAAAAAACAAAAAAAAAAATACAGAAGACAAAAGTTCGTCAAAGAAGAAAGTCTTGAGTTGAGATTTAAAGGAGGCAAGAGAGCAATAAACTCGGAGAGACTAAGTAAGAGGGTCCCATAACACTGAAGGAGCTGCCTGCCAGAGTGGAGAGTCTGGTGCATGGGGACAGTAAGGAGATGAATGCACGAGGACCTGAGAGAGCGACAAGGAGTTTAAGGAGTTCTGAGCTGAGTGAGGTAGAGGGGACTTTGAAAGTGAGGAGCAGAATCTTGAATTTTGATGGAAGCGGTAACCAGTGAAGGGGAGACGTGAGTAGAACGCTTTGTGTGGCTGCGGAGTTTTGAATGTGCTGTAGCATCTGTGTAGATTTTTCAGGGAGGCTGATGAAGAGGGAATACCAGTAATCAATACGAGACATCATGAAACCATGAACCAGAGTCTGAGTATCTTTGAGCGGGGAGAAGCAGAATCTTGAATGTAATCCTAGGAACTCCTGGGAACTAGGGAGCAGGTTGAGGAGACCCTGGAGAGGTGGAGATCTGCTCTAGAGGGGAGAGGAGTGAAGGTCAGTAGGACCACCAAGACAGAATACATGTGTGTGAATGAGAGGGAGGTCTGTGGAATGGTGAGGATGCTGGGAGTAGAGTTGGCGAAGGTGGAGGAGTTTAAAAAGTTGGGATCAACAGTAGAGAGTAATAGGGATTGTGGAAGAGAAGTGAAGAAGAGAGTGCAGGCAGGATGAAGAAGAGTGTCAGGAGTGATTTGTGACAGATGGGTATATGCAAGAGTGAAAGGGAAGGTATACAGGACGGTAGTGAGACCAGCTATGTTATATGGGTTGGAGACGGTGGCACAGGAGACAGACCTGGAGGTGGCAGAGTTAAAGATGCTAAGATTTGCATTGGGTGTGACGAGGATGGATAGGATTAGAAATGAGGACATTAGAGGGTCAGCTCAGGTTGGACGGTTGGAAGACAAAGTCAGAGAGGCGAGATTGTGTTGGTTTGGACATGTGCAAAGGAGAGATGAGGGGTATATTGGGAGAAGGATACTAAGGCTAGAGCTGCCAGGGAAAAGGAAAAGAGGAAGGCCTACGAGAAGGTTTATGGATGTGGTGAGAGAGGACATGCAGGTGATGGGTGTGACAGAGAAAGATGATGTGGAGAAAGATGATCCGCTGTGGCATCCCCTAACTGGAGCAGCTGAAAGGAGGAGGAACTGGTAATCGGTGAAGCTGGGAGAGAACAGGGGAAACGTGAGCAGAACGCTTTGTGTGGCTGGGGAGTTCTGAATGTGCTGTAGCCTCTGTGTAGATTTTGCAGGGAGGCTGATGAAGAGGGAATTACATTAATCAATACGAGACGTCCTAAAACAGCGAACCAGAGTTTGAGCATCATTAAAGGACAGAAATGGACGTAGGATGGCAATGTGACAGAGATGATCGAATGAAATTTTGGACAGAGACCTGATGTGTGGTTCAAATTTAAGTGATGAATCAAACAAAATACCAAGATTTCTGACAACAGGAGCAGGTGTAACATCAACTGAAACAGAGCAGTTGGATGCTTTATTAAGTTGGGAGTCTGGGCCTCCCGGTAACACTTCAGTTTTATTGGCATTAAGTTTGAGAAAGTTCTTTTCCATCCATAGCTTAAGATCAGTGAGTGTGCTGGGAGAAAAGTCTGTCCTAAGATATAACTGTATATCATCTACAGAGCAGTGGAAGTTAAGGCCATATCTGTGAATAATCTGAGCCAAAGGAAGGATATAAAGTTGAAAAAGTAAAGGACTGAACTCTGAGGGACACCACGTGACACACAGGTGATGTGAAGGTAAACCTGAGTGTCCCTGAATTCTCCTATTATTCCAGTCAACAGCCAGCAATGGCTGTGAACACGTGTGCACACACTCACAAGGCCACTGTGGATCTTCTGACGGATTCCCAGTGCTGTCTGCCAAGTTATCTTAAACTATTTATTTAAAGGGGAAGACCTATTCCTCTTTGTCCTTCTGAAACTAATCTCTCATCTCTTCTTCAAAAAAGATGCCAGAGCCTCTGTGATTCGGTATTGCATCCTTTTAAAGCCGGGAATGTCTGCAGGGTCCTGTGTGTCTGTTTTATTATAACTGAAGTGCAGTGCAAGGACTAAAATGGAATTGGAATACTTGCTTGATGGGTCTTGTGCCAGGAGACATGCAGGGAGTGGTAAACGTTTAGAAGTGGGAGCTTGCTGTCCTGCATCTATTAGTCACTTACTGCTATGTAACACAAACAAAGCCTTGGCAAGAATCTTGCTGGATAGCCATTAGCAATCTATGGATGTATTATTAGGTGGACTCGGTTCTAAAGTTGTGCCCAGACAGTTAGTGCCTATGCAAGGACCTTCTATAGTGGAGCTCGGAAAAGTAGCGATACTTGTAAATGGTGCCATTTCTTTTCATTGGATGTAAAGTGGGTTTTTTGGACACAGAAAGAACAGATCAGATGCAATCGCAGGGCACTGCAGTCGGAATCGCCAGTTGTGCCACTTAGAGAAAGAAAATCTGTATGCCAGCGGCAGTTTTGGCTGCCTGGCTTGTGATGGATGCGGCTTTTCTTTGTTTTCTCAAATGTGCGTGTTGCTATTTGTCTTTAATCACAACCTGTCCCAGATACCGGAGTACAAAGATTAGATTTCAACTTGAAGATCACCAGAAAGAAAAAAAAGAAAGAATGAATCACCTTTAGGCTTTTTGGAAGTCTTGAAATGCCATAATAGGTTAGACTGCAACCCAGCTTTCTAAAATCAGGGCCACCTATAAATATAAGAGCAGGTCACATCAGTAGCAGTAATTTCTGATTCTGTGGTTATCGGGTGTATTGATAATTGGAGATGAGTCTGGGGGAGAACTTTTTTGTTTCTTGGGGCAGAAAGAATCGTCTGCACCTTAACATTGGCAAAACCAAGGAAATGCTAATTGACTTTAGCTTTACCAAAGGGCCTCCACGTCCGGTCAGTATTCAGGGAGTGGGTGATGAAGTGATGGACTACTACAAGTGCTTCGAGGTTCGCATCAATGACAGGCTGGACTGATCTTGTAGCACAGAGGAAGCTATTAAAGAGTACAGCGAAGAATCTTCTTCTTTAGGAGACTGCAGCTTTTTAATGTGGGTAGTGACGTCCTTCCCATCTTCTACAGCTCTGTGATGGCTGGTTGGGTATGCCGGGCTGGTGACATCATTTTCAAGAGAGGGCCATTGAATCAACAAAGTGATTAAAAGGGCAGGCTCAGTTAGGGAATGCACTCTGGACCCCCTTGAATTATAACCTTAATTCCATGAAAGCCAGGATGCTGTATAAAGTAAAACGTAATTAAAAACCGAATGCAATGATTTGCAAATCTCATAGACCCGTATTTTTATTTATCATGAAGTTTTCCTTTCTGTCACATTAACGTTGAGGACTTCAACCACGGAATTTTTTTTTTTCAGCAGAAAGCGAATCAAGAAATGTGACTGGGGCCTCCTTTATGCCAGCAGCAAGTATGCCTGTATGGCGCCCTACTGCGACTGCCAAGTCAGAGTTATTCTGGTGTGTGTTCAGACCTCTCTGTGTGTTTTCTATTAGCTCTGTCGGACTATCCAAATATATAAAGTTTGAATGTTTTGTAAATTAGTAAATATTCAAAGTTTGGGTGTTACATTATGGTAATGTCCATAGCAAGAGCAAATGGTAGCTGCACAGATAAAGTTGCCCCATTTGTTGTTGCATAAATGTAAAAGCCGTCAAAATCCTGAACAACTGCACTGTAACATTTTGGGTTTGCTGGAGTGCTGGCAGCAGCATGCAGACAGTTAATTGGTTCCATTACTGTAATATTTAGTGTTTTCACCTTTTAAAGATGCTTAAGCAGCTTTAACAGGCTATTGTGTTGCTGGCTATACAGTGTTAAGTGCAGTGGGGATACCCGTTTGGCATATCACTTGGGTATTTTTAAATTTTTTTTTTTTTTTTTTTTTTTTTAAGTTGGGGCCTTAAACTCCAGCCAGTTTCTTAATTGGAAGCCGATTCTTGTTGTTAGTTAAACTTATTTAACTCTATGGCTTGTTGCTGCTCACATTCTGCCACAGCAGACATGTCCAAAATGGCCGATTTTTCTCTTTTTACTTTCTTGTATACAAAGTATAGGGAAAGTATTGTAATCGTATACTAGAAAGTCAGGGAGGTCTAAAACCTCGAGAATCATCAAAATCTCGACAATGAATTTTTGGACGAAGTATAGGGAAAGTATTGGAATCGTCCAAAAATTCGATGTTGAGATTTTGGCGAATCTTGATGGATGTTTTAGACCTCCCTGACTTTCTAGTATACAATGTATAGGGAAAGTGTTGGAATCATTCAAAAATTTGATGTCGATTTTGATGAATCTTGATTTTTGTTTTAGACCTCCCTGACGTTCTTGTATACGAAGTGTAGTGAAAGTATTGGAATCGTCCAGAAATTCCATTTCGAGATTTTGTTGAATGTCGACATTTTTAGACTTCCCAGAGTCCAAAAATACCATTTTTGGAATTGTGTGTGTATGTGTGTGTAAGCACCACTCAAGTTATCCCTTTCACTTTGGTCAACCAAATTTTGCATACAAGTATTAGGTGCAAAATGTAGAGTTCATTCACCTTTTGGGCTATTTCCGCTAACTGGATGTGATACTTTACCTTTTATTCATGCAGTTATAGAGTCCAATTTATTCAAGTTTGCTTTTATAATAATTGTTCAATATATTATTCATTTGATTTGACTTGTTGATGGTTCTTTAGTGTACGTAATGTAAAAATATAATTATTGTCTTGCAGTTTACCCCTCAAATATTCATCCCCATATCTAAGTATATGAGAAAGTCAAAGGGAGACCTCTCCTGATTTATTTTCCTTTAACTTTACTCTTCTAATGCCATGCCGCGGGTGTTAGAAAGAAACGACAAGTTTTGATGGCTGTGCACGGAAAGATGATTTTGTGACAGATCTATGTTCTTGTAGCAATGCGATTTAAATAGACTGCAGATTCCAGCATTCCCTGGAGTACTACATAATTGGGCAGTCTCTGCGGTTGCCGCAAGAGCAGCTGGGTGAAACAAGATAAGGCTTTACCTTTAAAAGGGAGCCATAAGGATTGCGATCAGTTTTGTCTTTTTTTTTTGTTTCAACGCTTCCCTCCGCAATTGGATTATAATTACACCCGTCGGATAACCTTTTTCTCTGAATTTCTACTCTTGTCATGTGCCTGCTTGTTTGTGTGTGTTTATCTGGGTTGGAAAGCACTTTAGTCTAGGAAGAGCCCCCAACTTCTGCAAATCTTCACTTGGGTTGGCATTACAGTTTGACAAAACTTTACCTAGCGTTGAGGAGGCTGTTCACTGGAGATTTCGTTTCATAACCACACCACCACCACCACCATCGTCTGCCCCACATCTCAGTGTGGAACCAAGTCTCGGTCCAGGCCCCCCTCATGTGTAGCTCCTGGCTGGTGGTACAAGCAGCCCAACTCCTTTTGAAACTCTGACTCCCTGAAGGTGTTGAAGACTCTTGTTGGGTAATGTTTTACAATCTGGGAAGCTGTGGTGTCGTGTGGTGGGTATGACAATGCGCTGTACCAATGCAGGTGACCTGACCTGTAACTCGCTTGTATTTTGTTATTTCAACTTTTCTTTTTTGGTGGTAAGTTTTGTGTGCTTTGCTTAGTCACACTTGTCCCTAAACTGTTGTTGCTCGATTTGTGTTGACCTCTTTCTTAAGTCACTTTCAATAAAAACGTCTACCAGAGCCTATGGCCCATTAAATAACTTTTACCGGCGATTTTTCTTTCTTTTTTTTTTTTTTAATCGTATGCTTCATTTTCGTAATCAGTCGGCGATGTGCTCCGGTCAAGCTGACTGTCTAATGTGACATACTAGCTTGTTTGCAACTGGCAAGAAAAAAATCAAACCGGTTTCATTTTTCTCTGTAGTCGCAATGGCAGGCCTTTTAAAGTGTAAAAGTTGATAACCAATGAGTGCAGTGTGTACAATGTAGTGACGAAGAGGCTGACCGCACTATAGCTATTGTACCACTCCAGCTTTTCTTTAACAGTACAGCGGCTGCAGACTTCTCAACTGGAAGAGAAGCTCGTCTGTCTGATGTCTCACATTTTGGGTTATTTGGGTGTTTTCCTACTTCGTGTTATTTGTTTGTTTTTGTTATTCTTCATCATTTTTTTACTGAACTGCCGATGTTGTGGTTGGTGTGTGCCGAGGCAAGGCTGTTGGAGTTCCTGGCATCCCTGAATTAAAAAATTGCTTATTGTTTTAGTAAGAGTACAGCCGCTACGTTTTTATTTGTGTCACATACTATGGCCAGAGTTTTAGTTTGTTTGTCTGAGGCAAGCACGTTTTTCAGAATGTGGAAGGCGTATCGAGCTCTGTGTGTTTTTTTTTTTTTTTAATTTATTTATTGTTTTTAAGTTACGTAAAAGCCGTATCTTGCGGCAGGGGATGGAATGAAGGGATGCCGGTTCAGAAATGTCACTTTAAATAAATGTTTTCTGATCTGTCGAATGTTGGGACAGGCCTGAGGGAGAAGGTTCTGGTAATTGTTTTTGTCAAGTCTCTCTCTGTCAGGACTTCTTTTGAATTCCTTTAAATCTCCACCCTTTTCTTCCTGGTGTAACACAGTACGTTCTTAATAGTTTGTTTTGTTCTTGTTCTCTGAGTCGGCCTGTGCTCTGTGTTCATTGTGCGTTTATCACAGATTTGCATTTTTAAGTGTTATTTCAACTCTAACTGATTCCAATGAGGCCTGCCGGCTCGCATCTTGGTATTCCTTTGAAATTGTAGATCCAAAACAGGAAATGACTGGGCACCAGCTTGTAATCTTTTAACTAAACAGACATTTCCTGTTCTACTTGTATTCTTAGTTTTCTGCTATCTAACCTTCTTTGAGAGTGATGTCTAAATACTGCGCCGTTTGTCAGAGTCTCTGGGAGCGATGTGCCTTGTGAAGGTGCCAGGTCTCGTCGTTTTTGGCGCTCACTTATTAACAGTAGTCCTCTGTCTCTTTGTCTCTCTAACGCGCTCTCTTTTTAACTTGCTGGCTGACGCTCTCTGAGAGTGTGGGAAAGCAGGGCTGCGCTTCACTTTTCTGTTGGTGGTCTCCTTGAATCCTGTTGCCTCTCACACTTCTCTTGCCGGCAGCGTGCACTTCTGACGCGTGTTGTTTTTTTGTAGGTGAAAGCGAGAGTGGAGTGAAGCGAGATGGCAGCAGTGTCCATGCAGAACACGGCCCCCAAGAATCAAATGCATCCCTGGAACGTTGCAGTGGAGAAGAGGAAAGCCTGGGCTCGCAGCAGAGATTCCTGGCAGGCATCTGGGACAGAAGATGTGCCTGCTAACATGGAGAGCAATCCCGGCAATCTTCCTGAGGAAAAGCTGCCTTTTGCAGAGGATCCAGGTACAATTTTTGCCTGCCTGCCTGCCTGCCTCCCTCTCTCCGTCTCTCTATCCATCATCCTGACCTGCTGTGTTTTTTTTTTTTTTTTTTTTTTTTTGTACTTAATGGCTTAAACTGATTCATTACAGTAGTAATATTACATTTTCTTAATTGAGCATTAACAAGACCTCCACTTATCACAAACAGACGCCAACAGCTCTGTCAGTGGCAGCTTTGTGCACATGCTGATGGATATTAGAACTTTTGTCTTGTTTTTAAACTTTTTTTGCTTGGTGACTACTCTCTAACTTGGCTTGTTTTTTTTTGCTGCAGGAGGAATGCCCAATGAGAAAATTGCAATATGGCTTAAAGACTGCAGGTAGGTTTTATAATTGGAATTAAAAAAATTAGTTCTAAGAAAAAAATGTACATACATTAGATTGTCTGGGGCCGTTTTATTATTTCGCCTACAATAAGAACTTTAAACATACTGACTGTCTGTCTTTATGTTCTCCCCTTTAAAACAAGAAAAGCTTCTTTCATGTCTGACCCTCCGATCGTGGTGTGCTCTCTTTGAGCCGCCTTCTGAATGGTGCCAGTTCTGTCTGCTTTTTGTTTTTCTTTAAAAATTGCCTTATATCAGAGGGGTGTGTTGTACCTTTATAAGCTTTGTTGGGTATCCAAAATGTTAAGTGGGTACGTATGTGTATTTGTCTATAAAAGCCTTAGCTTAAATATACTGTATACTGTATATGTGAATTTCCCCTTGGGATTAATAAAGTATCTATCTATCTATCTATCTATCTATCTATCTATCTATCTATCTACTGTCTCTATACAGTATATGTAGTGTTTTTGTAGGTGTATGCATATACATTTATTATATAGTGCTTTTCCTTCCTGTCTTAAGAATATTTTGGTATTTGTGAATATACAGAGAGAGAGAGAGATCTATCTATCTTTATATAGTCTCTCTCTCTCTCTCTCTCTCTCTCTCTCTCTCTCTCTCTCTCTCTATAGGGTGGTCCAGATCTAATTATGCAATTTCATTACGCTATAACTTTAAGTTTATTACATAGAAAATCACCCGAAAAATCCTGGACCATCGAGAAATGTGCGAACTGACAACATGAAGAATAGTCTTCTCACCAAACTGGAATCGTCCCTGCATAAATCAAAGTCCTAAAGATGATCTGGATCTGCATAATTAGACCACCCTGTATATATAGAGAGAGAGATGGATATATAAACAGATATAATGGGAGAGAGAGATGATAGATTTTTCTCTCTCTTTCTATATATATATATATATATATATATATATATAATAGAGAGAGAGGTGTTTTGTGCATGTAGTACTGTTTTGGGTGTGTAACTAAACTTGTCAGTGTTCATATATTATGTACTGTTTTGTATATACAGTTATATATATGCGTATGTCTTTGTCTATAATGTCAATATAGAGATGTGTGTTTATATAATGTGTGTGTCTTGGTGTATATAATGATGTTTATATAATACACTTGTATATTGTGAGAGTGTGTATATGTATATCCACACATCTTCCCCAAAAACTGATACACATACACATATATATATATATATATATATATATATATATATATATATATAAACACACACACACATGTGGTTTCCACATCAAACAAATTCTGAAAAATCTTTTTGTGATTTTTTTTTTTTTTTTTTTTTTTTAACCATCAAAATCTTTTAGCTATTTTCTCCTTTCGCAGAAGGTTTCTAGCATAGCCATTTCTAACAGGTGGATGGGTGTGTGTCTGTAGTAGAAAATGTATATACTTTATAAATAAAAAAAAAATATATAAAGGAGAATGTTTTGTGAAAAGTAACTAGTGGGATGAACGCTATGTGCAGCCGTATCTTGTGCTGGTGTTGTACTTGTACTGCTGCTCTGAATTGTGGCTCATGGCTGCACTTGTTTCTTGGTTTCACTTCAGATTTTATGCATCTGTCTGTTGTCTCCCTGTTTTTAAAATTCTTAAATTTTCTTTCTATTTACTGTGAAGGTTTTCTTGGTGTTTCAAAAAAAAAAAAAGAAACCATTTAACAAACAAGCTCAGAGTTTAATATTTTCTCTACATATGCTGTGGGTTGATTGGGATGTTCTGTATGAATGTACTGTATTCAACGTATCTGTATATATAAGTTTTATTTGTGTGTGTGTGTGTGTGTGTGTATAATAAAAAATGGGAGTATATATTTTTGTCAGTGAGAAATCTGACCTTGTGGTTTCTAATGCTCCCTAAACAGGATTTTACTACTGTCCATATGAGGATGTCAGTCTCTGTACATAACTCAAAGAGTAACCTTTTAGTCTGAATAAAACTTGCCACTGTTATTAGTGTTGGGAAATGGTAGAAGCTTAGAGATTCGGAGGAAATTTGCTGACAGGTTTTGCAGTACACAGTTATCCCCACATAGGTATTTACAGTAAAAGTATTATGGCAGATTGTTGCATTCCACTTAAGTTTTAAGCAAATATTTTAAGTTCTTAAATTGCAGTGTCATATGCTGAACACAACTGTTTTTTAATTAGTCCAGTGAAATGTTTAGAAACCGTTTTACATAACTGCCTTCCCAATTTACCTCCCTATCTCCATACAGCGTCTTTAACAGAATTTTTTTTTATTCCAAGTACAATGTAGAGAGAATAACACAAGTTCTATATGATAATCCCCTTTAATTATTGCATAATTGTAAAACTCGGTGCGTCACATTTTACGAGAAGAAACACTTAAAAAGAAAAAAAAAATGAAAACACATTTCGTTTTATTCATATTTTTTTACAATATGTATTGTAATGAAAGCTGGAAGTGAGTAACCTGCCAGACAGTAAGGAAAATGACCAAAGTGGACTTACATAACTGTCCTTGGATTTTGTGAATCCATTCCAGATCCTGGAGCTGCTCTTCATTTTTCAGACATCTTTGATATGGCGTTGTTTTGCATTCTGGATAGCATGACTCAAAGGCTTGTCACGCTCTTAAAATGGAGTAGATGGTGCAGAAGATGAGCAGGACCCCTATGATTTGATGGAGCCTTTTTTCTTTTTTTTTCTTTTTTAAGAATGTGCTTTGTGTATTTGTGCTTCACAGATGTCTGATTTCAGTTAACAGCTTTAACTTTTATCACACTTAGCTCCACTCAAAAAAACACATTTGCCAAAAGAAGGCGACACGCATCACAAAGAAGAAACACTTAGAAAATATTGCAGTTAATATTCTAGTCGTTCCTATTCCATAAGTCAGCCTTTGATTGTACCTAAACTACAGTTTCATCTCTGTATTATAAAAAAAAAAAAAAAAATTTTGGAAGGAGACAAGATGTGATTTTCTCGGAGACACACTTTGACGTCCCGTGAGACGAGTCTTTGTGCCAGGAGATTTAACCACGACCGGGGCCTGAAATAAAAGACAAAGAGTAGATGATAAAGTAGAGCGTTGTAAAGAATTCAAAATCGTTGGCACAATACACATGCAGAGTAGGTTAGAGATAATGGAAGTACGAAAATTCTAAAGTCTCAGAAAAAGGATAGTAAAGATCACATTCATGCAAATGAATGGAAATTATTACTCCGTGAAATAAGAGAACAGCGAAATGAGGTCGTATATATTGTTCAGATTTAAAGACACACTTTCTATGCTCTCAGCTTATATAAATTTTATCAGGACAATAATTTTATATGTTCTAGATGACACGTCAACGATGAAGCAAAGAAGAAAGAGCATGAACAAACATTCGAGAAAGTAATTTTATTTATTAGAGAGAAAGAAACGATATTCAGTCACAGGCGTTGCATTGTCACGATGTAAGTCCAAACACGGAATGAAAATTCAGTGCGATCTTGTTAATTCCAAATATTGCTTTTACTAAAGTTTTAAAGTAAAAGTGAAAATAATGCATATGTAACGATTCCCATGTTACATATATTATATATCCGGTTAACCAAACATGGAGGTTGGCGAGTGAAGCGATTTTCAACAAAATAAACTGATCTTTAGTCTTGATTTCCAAAGTATTTTAAAAGAATAGCTGACTGAGGGCAGCCCATTTTCTTTAAGATGGTGTACTTCTGCCTCTCCACCGGTGAACCATCACTTTTCTTTGGAGGTTAATAAAACAAAAAAGGAAGTTTATCTAAGCACAGTTTTTAAAAAATGTTTCTGTTTTGAACTTCTTCCTTCTCCATCTTTTCCCACTTCTCTGAGTCGATGTACTTGATAAGCCTTCTCCTCACAGCTCAGACCTGCACCTCCCCACCCCAGTTGGACCCTTTCCTTCAAATCTTCTTTCACTTTATCCATCCACCTGCATTTTGGCCTCCCTCACTTTCTTGTCCTCATTCCCATTACTCTTTTTTTTTTTCCCCCCCCGCATCCTCATGGTCTCTTTTCATCACATGACCAGACCCCTTCATCCTTCTTTTCTAGACGTTCTTAGATGTCTGTTTATTCTGTAACTCCACACGTCCATCTCCACATTCTTATTTCTGCCACCTTGAACCTCTTCTTCTAAACTCCATTGACTGCCAAAGTCTCCGCGCCGTACGTCTAAAACTTCATCCTTCACCTCAATTCTTCAATCCCACAATACTCCTGATCCCTTCTTCCACTTGTTCCATCCACACTGCACTCTTTGGTTTTATCTCTGCATCTAATTCTCTGTTGGGCAACTGCTGATCCCAGACATTTTAAATTTCTCTACTCTTTTCAGTGTCTCTCTCTCTTCTCCCTGCAGGCTGACTTCTGATTCTTGATCCTCATTTTTAACCTCAAATATTCAGTCTCCTTCTTCCCATTTATCTTCAGCCCTCTATCCTTCCAAAGCCCTTTTCCATTCTTGCATTTTCCTCTCCACTTTAAAACTTTCATGGGTGTAAAAGATCAGATTGTTTTCACTCCCTTGCCCCCCTTCGCACCGTGTTTTCCACTAAATTGTGGGAGTGTGATCACTTGTTTACAATATGCAGGCAGGGACACAGCTTTGCTCCAATCTTCCTTTAGCTATTAGCAGTTGAGCCCTGTAGAAATAAATCTTTTTTTTTTTTTTTGGCATTGATGAAGAAGAAGATTGGATACAAACATGCAATAAATCACATGCAAATGCTAAAACTGGAAGAACCTGCAAATCTTGAAATGGAGCTTTGAACTGACAGGTTCCAACTCTGTTAATAGTCGAGTTTTCAGACTAAATCAGTATGGCAGGATCAATGTGACAGCTAGGATTAGTAGACCTTAAAAACCTTCTTAAACTTCCTCAGTCCAATTCACAATCATGAAGAGCAGGGCAAGAGCCTCTCGTGGCATCATCAGGCATAAACCAGTTCTGGTGGGTAGGGGAGTGTGTAGTTGCAAGAAAGTCTTTATAATTCCCTGGAATTCTGCATGAATTCCTCATCATAATAATAATAATAATAATAATGTGGTCTGACCTTCCCAAGCCAAAATAGACCAACTGAATTTCACCTTAAAGAAAACCACAAACGGTTGAAGTCTGTGTAGCCATTAACCTTGAGGATTGTATCCTTTTTCCAGGTGAGGCTGTGAATGTTTAATGGCGTTTTCACCTCTACAGTTGGGGAAAATAAAGTATTTGATCCCCTGCTGAATTTGTACGTTTGCTCACTTACAAAGAAGTGAACAGACTCTAATGTTTATGGTAGTTTCATTTTAAGTCTTTTTAGTGCTAATTTTTTTTTTTTTGTTTGTTTTCTCCCAGGGTTGAATATTTTTTCCAATACCTAACTTTATTTTAAAAAAGAACACAAAGCAATTGTTTAACATCTCAAATCAACAAAAAATATTTACTTTTGACAAATGTTACTGTCTTGCATGTTGTTTGAGCCTACATACTCTATAATTTCACATATATATCACATACATGTTACACAGCAAAGTCTGATCTCGCTCAAAGCAGCCAATTGCATGCATTGCCACACTGCACTGCTTACAATACGTGTTGCACTGGTGTTTCCTTTTCAATTGTCTGTTGCTGCACTTTCTTACATGTATTGTTAGTGTATACTGTAGAGAGACAAGTCGCCCATTTGACATCGTGCCATGCCGCTGCCACCAAGTTTTCCGCCCGCATGAAAACCGCATTTTCATCATCGGCCTGTGAAGGCCTGTGTCTCCTATTCACACTCACTGTGCCACAAGCTCCAATTCCCCTGCTCTGTAGCTCCATGAACAATTCTGGTGATGTCCATGTACACAACATGACCCAAATGTTCATAGCCCTGAAGCAGCTTCAGCACAACCTGACTTGTCAAGGGACAGTTCTCTCTTTGCAGGGAATACTTACTTTCAGGCAGAAACTAGTGTTTGCTTCTGCCAGTACAGAATCCTTTATGCCATACTTTGTGGGCTTGTCTGGCATATACTGGTGGAAAAAAATGGCGCTCCTTGTATTTTATTATAGATTCATGCACAGACAAATCACAGCCGGGCTGATAAAATTGTTTATATGTTGATTCCATAATGTCAAGCAGGGACTGAACTTTATACATGGGGTTATAGCCTGGCTGACCCTTTAGGATTTGCTTCTGGTTATCACAGAAGTGAATAAAACTTTGCAGCAGCAAATACCTATCACACGGTATGACCTGTCCAAAGCCACCAGGGGACAAAGCACATTTGGACCAATGCTCCCTGAAGTTATATCGCCAGTCTAATCCCATCTCTATTTGTAATGCCACAAAGTACTTCATCTCGTCTTTTGTTGTGGGTTTCCACTTTGAAAAATGAGAATGTGGTGCAAGCGCAGCCTGCAATTCAAAAATTGCTCTGCATACCTGCTTGTCTCGTCTGACAGTAGCTGAAAAGCAGCATCAGGAGAGAGCAACCTGAAATAGTCCAGTGGCTGGTAATCTGTCGTGTCCAACAGCAAGCCTTACTGTCTTGTGAAGGCAGGCTCTGTTGTAGGCACAGAGCTGGACGGTTTGACATCTGTGGCAGAGCAATGGGCGCTGAGCAGGCTCCTGTCAATCATGGAGAATCCACTGCATCCACTGAACAGGATCATCTCCAGACAGAGGAGCAGCTTCATTGACAGACTGCTGTCACCATCCTGCTCCACTGACAGACTGAGGAGACCCCACACTATGCGACTCTTCAATTCCACCTGAGGGGGTAAACGTTAACATTATACAAAGTTATTGTCTGTTATACCTTCATTGTTATCACTCTTTAATTTAATATTGTTTATTATCAGTATGCTGCTGCTGGAGTATGTGAATTTCCCTTTGCGGATTAATAAAGTATCTATCTATCTATCGTATCCAGTTTGGCTCCCACGGATCAATGTCTGGGTATTTCTCCCACATGAACCTTGCCGTAGGTGCGTCGGCTGCGCGAATGCGCTCAGCTGGCAGCTGATCAGCTGGGCCGGCATCGGCTGGTGTCCGAACTGCTGATGCCATTTCCTCACTCTCCTGCTCGATCTGTTCACTGTCAACAAAATCAGATTCTGAAAATTCAGAATCCGACTCGGCGATAATGCGCAAAATATCATCTGCTGAGTATTTTCTTTTCAACACTCACTTTGCTCCCTCGTGAGATGTCGATGCCATCCTGCCTTTTTGTTTACATTTCGTAACTCAAGCACAGGCAAAGATTAGATGCCGAGTCAATGAGTCTAACATTCCTCCAAGTAGAGAGGGAATGCCTGCGACATAACAGTGAGATTTGTCGCCATTAACATCAGATTGTCGCCATCTACCGCTGGATGTCGACTTTTGTCGACATGCGCCTTCAACCCCTCCTGTCGACAAAAGTCAACATCTGTCCTAAAAGAGTTAATGGAGGAGACGGAATGTGAACCAAAAATCCAGAAAAAAAAAGTTACATGAAAGATCTAAATTGATTTGCATGTCATTGAGAGAAATAAAGATTTGATCCCCTAAAACCCACCCATGTGGCCCACAGATTACAATCCAATCAATCACAGATGCTCCTGATCTCAACTTGTGATGTGTATAAAGCACACCTATTCACAGAATCCATTTCTTCCATTCCAACCTCTCCTCCATCATGGGCATCGCCAAAGAGCTGTCGAAGGACGTCAGGGACAAGACTGAAATGGGCTACAGGAAGAAATTTAAAATGACAATCAGTCGCCCTTGGTCTGGAGCTCCATGCAAGATCTGGCCTCATGGGGTGAGGATGATGATGAGAAAGGTCAGGGATCAGCCCAAAACTACACAGGAGGAGCTTCTTATTGATCTCAAGGCAGTTGGGACCACCACAGTTACCAAAAACACCATTGGTAACATCAGGGAGTCAGGGGAGTGGAAATCTGTTTGTGTGAGGGTCTTTGTGGAGTAATAAGACACAAGAACGCTTCAGAAACAGTTGAGGCGCTGTGGTGATTCCCCCTTGTATTTATGATGGTTTAAACAGAAAATGTGAAATTGAAAATATGAAGCAGATGTCTTGTTCATCAGGCTAACTTCAAAAATGGAGTTGCTGCCGGTTATATTTGCAAACTGGAAGTGATGTCAGTGATGGAAGGGTTGTCAATCATCTTTTCTGCAGAGGGAGGAGGAGCAAAAGCATTAAGCAACAGTGCCGCCCTCTGGTTTGGAGTGTAACCGCTACTTAATGAGCTCTGAGGTGGTCTCCAAGATGCACATGTGTGACAGCGGGTATAAATAAATGTGCTGTGTGTG
>JANRMT010062814.1:5957128-6002879 GCA_026402145.1 Polypterus bichir lapradei
CTCTGCCACGGATGTCAAGCTGTCCAGCTCCATGCCTACAATAGAGCCTGCCTTCCTCACCAGTTTGTCCAGGTGTGAGGCGTCCTTTATGCTGCCTCCCCAGCACAACACCGCATAGAAGAGGGCGCTCACCACAACCGTCTGATAGAACATCTGCAGCATCTTATTCCAGATGTTGAAAGACTCCAACCTTCTAAGGAAGTATAGTCGGCTCTGTCCTCTCTTGCACAGAGCATCAGTATTGTCAGTCCAGTCCAATTTGTCATCCAGCTGCACTCCCAGGTATTTATAGGTCTGCACACAGATGATCACGGGGTCCATGAGGGGCCTGGTCCTCCTAAACTCCACCACCAGCTCCTTGGTTTTGCTGGAGTTCAGGTGTAAGTGGTTTGAGTCACACCATTTAACAAAGTCCTTGATTAGGTTCCTATACTCCTCCTCCTGCCCACTCCTAATGCAGCCCACCATAGCAGTGTCGTCAGCGAATTTTTGCACGTGGCAGGACTCCGAGTTGTATTGGAAGTCTGATGTATGTTGGCTGAACAGGACCAGAGAAAGTCCAGTCCCCTGCGGAGCTCCTGTGCTGCTGACCACGATGTCAGACCTGCAGTTCCTGAGACGCACATACTGAGGTCTGTCTGTAAGATAGTCCACGATCCATGGCACCAGGTATGAATCTACTCCCATCTCTTTCAGCTTGTCCCTGTGCCATTTGCACTCTTGTATAAGGAAGACAAAAGTTTTGAGGTAAGGTGGTTACCCTCACTAGTTATGGTGCTGCAGTGCGGCGGTGTGTTGCATGCTGATAAGTACGTGGAAGTGAGAATTTCGCTACACTCTGAATCTGCTGTCTAAAAAAGTATTGAGATCCCTTTCTGCACACTTTATAAAATTTTCATTACATCTTTGCCTGAAGAAGGAGCCCGAGTTGCCTCGAAACCTTGTGTAATCTTTTTAGTTAGCCAATAAAAGGTGCCATTTTACTTGACTTCTCACTACACTCATAATGGCTAACATGGTACAACACCCTGTACTATAGGTTTCATGTGAAGTTGCATTTTAACCCTTCAATCCACAATCAATAACCCATAATACCCAACGACAAATTGACGACCTGTTTTTCTGAACAGTTTGCAACAATTTATTAAAAATCAAAAAAATAAAAAACAAAACTGAAATCTCTTATTTCTAGAAGTATTTAGAACCTTTGTGCTCAGGTGCTTAGTGTTTACTTGAATCCAACTTGAGATGCAACCAGAACTTGAATGGAGTCCTCATGTGGCAAAATAAATTGATTGAACAGCAACGTTCAGACCCTCTTGTTCTCAGGAACATCCCATTTGCTTTAATTCTCCTTGAGATGCGACTAGAACTGTTGAGCCCACCTGTGATTGGCCATTACATAGAAGGACACACGTGGACCTGAGTGTAGAAAGTCCCACAATTCGCACAGCATGTTGGGACAACAAACGAGCCATGAAGACCAAGGGACTCTGTTGACCTCCGCCTCCATCAGATTGTGATAGAGTATACAGTTGTGGCCAAACGTTTTCAGACAAATACCAACTTTCCTAAAGTTTGCTGCCTCAGTTTTTATTGATTGCACTTTGCATCTCCTCCAGAATGTTCTAAAGAGTGTTCTGATGAATTGTAATTAATTGCCAAGTACCTCTGTGCCATGAAAGTGAACTTCATTCCAAAAATCCACTGCATGTCAGCCCTGCCACAAAAGGACCATCATTGCTGTGCACTAAGAGGGCTTCACAGGAATGGATAGTAAGGTTGCACCTCAATCAACCATTTATCAGATCATCAAGAACTTCAAGGAGAGAAGTTCAATTGTGAAGAAGGCTTCAGGGTGCCTAAAAGTCCAGCAAGTGCCAGGAGCGTCTTCTTAACTTGAATCAACATGTGGGCACCAACAGTGCAGAGCTTGCTCAGGAATGGCAACAGGCAGATGGGAGTGAGGCGAAGACTTTTTGAGGATGGCCTGGTGGGTGTCAAGAAGAGCAGCAAAAAAGCCAAAAAAAAATCGGGGACAGACTGATATTCTGGGATTGGACTGCTGAGGGTCAAGTCATTTTCTCTGATGAATTGCCTTTCTGATTGTTTGGGGCATCCAGGGGGAAAAAAGAAAAAGTGAGCAGCACTACCATCAGTCCTGTGACATGCTAACAGTAAAGCATCCTGAGACCATTCATGTCAGCCAAGGCAGTGGGCTTCCTCACAATTCTGCTTAAAAACACAGCCATTAATAAAGAGTAGGACCAAAACATCCTGTGAGAGCAACTTCTGCCAACCATCCAACAACAGTTTGTTGACCAACAATAAAAAATCCAGCATGATGGAGCACCGGGCTGTAAGGCAAAAGTGAGAACTAAGTGGCTTGGGGAACAAAACATCGGAATTTGGGGTCCATGGCCAGGAAACTCCCCAGAACTTAATGCCATTGAGAACTTGTGATCAACCCTCAAGGCAAACCCCACCAATTCTGACCAACTCCAAGTATTGATTATGCAAGAATGGGCTGCCATCAGTCAGGATTGGGCCCAGACATTGATGGACAGCCTGCCAGGGTCAATTGAAAAGAAAGGGCCAACACTGTAAATATTGACTCTTTGCATAAACTTCATGTCATTGTCCATAAAAGCCTTTGAAACTTATGAACTGCTTGTAATTCTACTTCAGTACACCATAGAAACATCTGACAAAAAGATCTAAAAACACTGAACCTGCAACCGTTGTGAAAACCAACACTTTAGTCATTCTAAAAACTTTTGGCTATGACTATAGATCAGGACAAAGGGGATAAAGCCATTTGTAAAGCTTTGAGTTTGTCTAAGCGTACAGTGGTTTCAAAAATTGTAAAATGGAAGATGATTGGAACCACTAGGACTCTTCCTTGGGTGACCTGGCAAGAAAGTGTATTGGTGAAGGAGGATGGCCAGGAACCCAATGTACACTCAGAGCTTCAGAAGTCCTCTGCTGGGATGGAGGAAATGTTGGGTTGGAGACCATCTCAACAGCACTCCATCAATCATGTGCTTATGGTATAGTGGTTGGAGGGAAGCCACTCTTGAGTAAAAGACATCTGACAGGCTCCTTGGAGTTTACCAAATGGGATTTGAAGGATTCTGAGACCATGAGGGGGAAAAAAAATTGTGGTCTGAAGAGATAAAAATTGAACTCTTTTGGTCTGAACTCCCAGCACCAGGTCTTTTCAAAATCGGGCAAATCTCCTTAATGCCATCCCTACAGTGAAGCATGATGGTGGCAGCATCATGTTAAGGAGGCGCTTCTCTGTGGCAGGGCCAAGGGGGACTGGTTAGAATCGAGGGAAGGATGAATGTGACCAAATACAAAGAGGTTCTTGGGGTAAACATGCTTTAAGAACCCAAACCTTACAGCCAGGACATCACTGGATTGGCTTTGGGACAAGTCGGACTATCCTTAAGTGGCCCAAACTGTTGACTCAGTCGAACATGTATGTTGAGATCTGAAGATGGCAGTTCACAGATGCTTCCTATCCAATCGAGCGAAGCTTGAAAGAAGATATGCCCGATATGTAGAGTGGAATAAACTGGTCAGTTATCCAGGTATGCAAAGCTTGTAAAGACTTACCCAAGAAGACTTAAGGGCTTCTACAAAGTAATGCATTTTAAGGTCTGACTGACTACTGCTGGGAATGAGAGGTTTCGGTTTTTTGATTACCACATTTTCGCACACTTTGCCATGACGGGTTAGTGAGTGTAGATTGATAGGCAACAATGGCAAACTTATCCATTTAAAATTAAACGGAAGTGAGCAGAAAGTGAAGGGGTCTGAATTCTTTCTGAATCCACTATACATGGAATGATGACGACCCCGTAATTCAAGATGTCCATTGACTTGCATCAGATTAATTTAATTACTAAAATTGCAGATTCATTTGTAAATGTTTTTATGTTCATTTAGAAATGGGAGAGCTCTTGCAGAAAGCTAAAAATAACCGCTATTTTTATGAGTAAAACCACGTGTGCAGTGTATTTAGAAATGCATGCCACAAATCAGTTTGAAATTTCATTTTGTCCTCCTCACATTTGTATTTGTGTTACCCCAGGTCTGGTTACTGTGAAGTTTGCATTTACTCCCGGTGTATATACGTTTTTATTTTTACCTTCCAGGATGCTCAGGTTTTCTTCCCATATCCCTGAGACCCGCTTCTTAAGCTGCCTGATTGGCTGTAACTGGCCCCATGTGATTAAGTGGGTGGGTGTATTTGTCAGCTGACCAGATACTCGGTGGATTTGCTTGTAAATGCCATCCTTCTGTCAGGTCTGTAAGTGAGTCGAATTAGGAGTTTTCTGTAAGACTCTGCTCTCCTACTATTTGGTGAATGATTTCATCAGTAGCTGGTTTGGGCCTGTTACTGCCTGCACTTCAACTGGCTGAATTCAGCAGATGGTGCCCAGATATTTAACATGGTCGTGTGGCTCCGGCATTTAAAAAATGACGAAGTCTGAAAGGAAAACCTGCACAAATGGGCCCAAAACTGTTCTGCTTACTCTGTCTTTACTACTTTTGGTCTGCTTCTTGAACATTTAGACTCCGAGGTGCTAACAGATGTATGCATTTTCAGTTAATTTACAAATTATCTATCGGTGAGTATCTGTGTGTCGGCCATTCACTTCAAGTGACGCCACTCATACACTGAACTGACTTGACCCTCTCCATACCTGTCTGTTCTAATCGGGCCAAGACTTGCCCAGTAAATGCAAATCAAATGGTGTTAACTCTTTCCCTGGCTTTCTACTTCTGAAAGGCTACAGCGTCTTTAAACTGCAATAAATACCCCAATGGTGTTTGTATTAGAGCGCTACAGAACCAGCCCCATTTATACTGTAGAATGCTCAACAGTAGTGATTTTTGACCTTTTTCATCTTATAGCACACACAAACTAATTACTAAACTTCTGCGGCGCGCCAAAAAATATATTTGTTACCGATCTGACAAAAAATAATATATATAAAAAAAAAAATACTTTTTAAAAACCACACTTGTATTAAGTTAAAAAGTGTACTAAAAATAAGTCTCATATACATCACTCGTAAAATAAAAGATAGGCGCTTTTGTTAAGATTATAAGAAGTGTTTTTTTAATGTTGATGAAAAGTGCCCACACTTTTATTTTACGAGTGCTGTATGAGAGACTTATTTTTGACTTTTTAGTACTCTTTAAATAAAATTAAAAAAAAGTCCTATAAAATTGCATTAAATTTGTCAGACTTCTTTAGTGTCTTATTTCTTAAAAGAAGCACACCCATTGAAAATCGCTGCTCTACAATGACCCCCATCAAAGCTCCCAGACCAGAAGGGTCTCTCCTACAGTAGGTGTGCAGCTCAGCTCTGTGACTTGTGCATGACTTAAATCAGGTGACCTTGGCCACTTTATCTTGCCATGTAAGCACCACATCAAGATTTTCCAGGATCATCCACAATCCACCTGTGATGCTGCTGCTGCGAATTGAGCAGGATTGTCAAAGCCAGGGATTTGGTGGAGGGGGGGGTTGAGTTTTGTCTGGGGTCGGCTGCATCCCACCTGCAATGCTGCCATGGCCCACAGGTTTGGAGACGCTGCTTTAGAGTTTACCTTTTTATGAACGAAACGGGAGTACACTTACTAATGTAGATATAGGAGCTAGAGAGGAGGATAAACTGACGGAGGATATTATACAGTGCCCTCCATAATGTGTGTTACCCCTCTGCTGCACAGTTTAAATATATAATTCAAACAGTTCAGACGTTGTGATGTTTAAGTGTACAATACAATACAATCTATTTTTTTGTATAGCCCAGAATCACACAAGAAGTGCCGCAATGGGCTTTAACAGGCCCTGCCTCTTGACAGCCCCCCAGCCTTGACTCTCTAAGAAGACAAGGAAAAACTCCCAAAAAACCCCAGTAGGGAAAAAATGGAAGACACCTCGGGAAAGGCAATTCAAAGAGAGACCCCTTTCCAGGTAGGTTGAGTGTGCAGTGGGTGTCAAAAGGAAGGGGGTCAATACAATACACAGAACAGAACAAATCCTCAGTACAGTATAAAAATAAAAATTTTAGAAGTACAGAGTAGAACGCAACAGTAGATGATATCGCTTAATATGATTTGGATTGGTTTAGACTCCTGGAGACCTAATGCATCCAGCTGCCTCCCCCATTTGGCCATTCCACAGCTGAAACAGCCCTAATCCGATGAAAGGACCCCTCTTTCTCACAATTCCTGTGATCCTCCATCAGGGATGACTTTACCTTAGGCAGGCAAAACAGCTTGGCAGGTGGGCCGTAGCACCAAGTGCCACATTTGAGTACCGAGCAGAGAATCACACATGTGAAAACATTTTGACTGGTAGTGTGTATAATATAAATATAATAAATCAGGAGTGGTCTCCCTTTGACTTTCTCATATGCTCAGATATGGGGATGGTTATTTGAGGAGTAAACCACAAGACAATGAATTATATTTTTATATTATGTACATTAAAGAACCATCAGCAACAAATCGAATCAAATTTAATGTACTGAACAGTCAGTCATTTTCCAACCCGCTATACCCTAACACAGGGTGACGGGGTTCTGCTGAAGCCAATCCCAGCCAACACAAGGTGCAAGGCAGGAACAAATCCCAGGTAGGGTGCCAGCCCATCGCAGGGCACACGCACACACTAGGGACAATTTAGGATCGCCAGTGCACCTAACCTGCATGTCTTTGGACTGTGGGAGGAAACCCACGCAGACACGCAGAGAACATTTAAACTCCACGCAGGGAGGGAGGACCTGGGAAGCGAACCCAGGTCTCCTTACTGCGAGGCAGCAGCGCTACCACTGTGCCACCATGCCGCCCATATACTGAACAATTATTATAAAGTAAAATTGAACAAATAAAAGGTAAAGTACCACTTCCTGTTAGCGGAAATAGCTCAAAAGTTGATAGAAATCTGTGTTTTGTACCTAATGCTTGTATGCAATATTTGGTTGACTGAAGTGAAAGCGTACTGAAGTTATTGTGTTTACATACATACACAAGACATAATTCCAAAAATGGCATTTTCATTCTCAGGGAGGTCTAAAATGTTGAGATTCATCAAGATCTCAATATGGAATTTTTGGAGGATTCCAGTACTTTCCCTATATTTGTTAGGTAAAATACCTAGTAGGGGCTGGGTGGTCTCATGGCCTTGGAACCCTTACAGATTTTCCTTTTTTTTTTTTTTTTTTTTTAAATTCCGGGGGTGCAGGGGGGGGGGGGGCGCCCCCAATCTCCCGGCTATCGAACTTTACTTTATTCTTTGATTGGTTTTGCCTAATTTTTATATACAGTATTTTCTTTTTTTTTCTTCATCTTGTGAAGCACTTTGAGCTACATCATTTGTATGAAAATATGCTATAGAAAAAAAATATTGTTATTAAACTTTGTATACGAGAAAGTCCGGGAGGTCTAAAACGTCAAGATTCATCAAATTCTTAGCGTTGAATTTTTGGATGATTACAATGCTCTCCCTATACTTCATATGCGAGAGAGTACAAGGGAGACACTCATGAGGTCTTCTGCTTCTTCTCCCTCACACAGGTCTGCTAATGAATGGTGTCTGGTGGTGGCATCAAATCTCAATAAAGGCTCTTCACGTGTAGCTCTGAGCTGGTGGGATGAGCTGCCCACTTTTGTCTGACGTGCCAACTCCCTCGCGGTATTTAAGAAGGTCTTTTTGGTGAATATCTAACCACACTCTTTAGGTCCTCTACATCTGGTCTCGTCATCACCCCCTTGCACGCCTGATGGGTTCCAGGGCATTTAGTCCTCCTCGTCCTACTAAACATTTGGGGTGCAGAGTGCCTTCCTATTTTCAAATCTCGTTTTAAGGCTTAATTATTTAGATTAGCTTACGCTACATGACCTTAGGCTGTATTCTTATTACAGTTCCATAGATATAGTTATATGTGTATGTCACCATGCATGTTTTTGTTGGTTTTAAGATTTTTTTTGTTTATCTGTATGATGGTCCATGGGTGTTTTAGAAAGTTGCCTTGAAGTAAAATGTATTATGGTGGTGGACAGGTTGACAGACAAAATTTGACAGGCGTCCCTGTGGACTGTGATGTTTGCTGATGACATTGTGATCTGTAGAGGGAGTAGGGAGCTGGTTGAGGAGAAACTGGAGAGGTGGAGATCTGCTCTAGAGAGGAGAGGAATGAAGGTCAGTAGGACCACCAAGACCGAATACATGTGTGTGAATGAGAGGGAGGTCAGTGGAATGGTGAGGATGAGGGGAGTAGATTTGGCGAAGGTGGAGGAGTTTCAATACTTGAGATCAACAGTACAGAGTAATGGGGATTGTGGAAGAGAAGTGAAGAAAAGAGTGCAGGCAGGGTGGAGTGGGTGGAGAAGAGTGTCAGGAGTGATTGGTGACAGACGGGTATCAGCAGGAGTGAAAGGGAAGGTCTACAGGATGGTAGTGAGACCATCTATGTTATATGAGCTGGAGATTGTGGCACAGGAGACAGAGCTGGAGGTGGCAGAGTTAAAGATGCTAAGATTTGCATTGAGTGTGATGAGGATGAACAGGATTAGAAATGAGGACATTAGAGGGTCAGCTCAGGTTGGACGGTTGGGAGAAAGTCAGAGAGGTGAGATTGTGTTGGTTAGGACATGTGCAGACGAGAGATGAGGGGTATATTGGGAGAAGGGTGCTAAGGATAGAGCTGCCAGGGAAGAGGAAGGCCTTGGTAGAGGTTTATGGATGTGGTGAGAGAAGTCATGCAGGTTATGGGTGTGACAGAGCAAGATGACGAGGACAGAAAGATATGGAAGATGATGATCTGCTATGGCAACCCCTAACGGGAGGAGCTGGAAGAAGAAGATGATGATTATAATTTTTGATGAAGACCTTGATAGGAGGTTCTTAGTAACTGGTCTTGTGGTGTTCTGTTGGGTGAGAAGCTCTTCACTTGTGTTAGCCAATCTTCTTGTTCTGTAACTCTCTTGTTTCAAAACCGCCCCCGCCGTGGTGATTGCTCGGTTACGTTGACTGCTTTGGATAAAGTCGTCTAAGTAAAGGTCAAGCTTTTTTTTTTTTTTTTTTCTGTGAAATATTAGTAATAGGTATTATGCATTTTTGCCGCGGTTTCCATTAGTGGATATTTTAGAGTAATGAATGCCAGCAAGAATTAATTTGTAACCTGAGGGGTGCCTATACATTCCAACATGATTAAACCTGAACAGGAATAGCAGGATTCACTCCTGTTGACCGGCCTAAGGTGAGTTTTTTGCTGGTGTGAACCAGGTGCCAGGGTCATCCACAGTCCTGTTAGACTCGGCCTTTTTCTAAAAAAAAAAAAAATGAATTAAGAAAGGTGTGTGAAGTTGTCACGTGAACTCGCCACCTGCAGTGTGAAGGGTGTGGTGCCATTCAGGTGATAGGATAGTAGTGGAAACTGACTCTTGGGACACAAAACAAAACTGCTGGAGTTTGTGTGGAAGGTTGAAAGAGTCCTCTGACTACATGAAGTCAATATTTTTCCAAAGAACAGAAAACACACTTGACTTTGGATGTTGTATCAGGCTGCTTTATTCAGGCAGAGTGTTGGCCAGAACGTTTCAGGAGTGATTTTTCTTACTTGAATAGCCACAAGTTAGTAAAGAACAGGTGCTGCTTTGCTTGATTGAAACGCTCGTGCAGCATTCAAACACTTTAACAATACCGAGCGAGCGCTCGGTGACTCACTGATTTATCCATTTCGTTATTAATGGGCAAATGTCAATATTTGCACATCAGAATCAAATAACCAAATGTTTGTGTCAGTCTCTAATACAACAATAAATCATAAGATCTGTATACGAACGTTAATTATATACCTACATCAGTGCGCCATGTTACCTGCCGCTCCACTGCGCGTGTCCAGAAGACTTCCTTCCTCTGTCGGTAGTTCTGATTTTGCTTTGTCTTTTTAGCAATAACTCGAAGTGAGCTTAGTAAGATCACTCACATACTGGTCACCACGCATTTTGCTACTGGGATTCTTTCACCTGCACTTTTAACATATTTCACTTGCTGACTCCAAATCTGAAAACTGTTTTCGTCCAGCAGCACGTCCCATTTTTTTAAGTTATGATGTTCCCGGTCTTAGACAACTAGGGTGACTGGACAGTAAAGGCGATGCGTTTCAGCATTTAAGAAATAAGTTTGGTCTCGAGAAAAGTGTAGCCAAAATGAAGGAAGGTGTTTTTTTTTTTTTTTTGGCTGTGAAATCTGTAAACTGAATGCTTGACTTGGAGTTCAAAAGGGAACTGAAGCCCACTGAATCGGCACCCTCATTCGTGCAGGTTGTCTGCAATTTTCTTGGCAGTGACAGAGCAGAGAATTATGCTGAGCTTGTGGAGAATATGCTGCAAGTATATTAGCCAGAATGTCACTGAAGACGCATTTTTTTATTTTCTCATCTTGACTTTTTTTCCACCAAATCTAAACAATGTCAGAGATGATAGATTTCAACAAAATACAAAGGTGATGGAAAACCAGTATCGGGGGAAAATTTACTCCGAGCATGATGGGTGGTTCATGCAAAGAGAGACGGATGTGCAGTACAAGCGCAAATGCGAGGGTCTCCAACATTTTTGGGCACGCTGACCTCACTTTTATATTGAGGTAAATTGACATAAATACGCTTTAAAATGTCTCTGGTATCGTCTTCTGGTTTGTTTTCAGAATAAACACGTTCAAACAATTTTGGTGGGACAGAGTCCAAACTCCAGATATCGTGTTGATATCCATCCATCCATTATCCAACCTGCTATATCCTAACGACAGGGTCATGGGGGTCTTCTGGAGCCAATCCCAGCCAACACAGGGTGTAAGGCAGGAAACCAACCCCAGGCAGGGCACCAGCCCACCTCAGGGTACACACACACACCAAGCACACACTAAGGACGATATAGGATCACCAATGCACCTCACCTGCATGTCTTTGGAATGTGGGAGGAAACCCGCGCAGACACGGGGAGAACATGCAAACTCCACGCAGGGAGGACCCGGGAAGTGAACCTGGGTCTCCAAAATGTGAGACAGCAGCGCTACCCACTGCGATTTGTGTTGGTATATTCTATTGATATTCAAAAGTGTCAAAATAGCAATGATGTGTTTAATTTAAAAACCTGATGTGCTAGCTTAATTCCAATTTCATATATGAAATGAGTGTCAAAATATCAATTGAGAGCTGCTCTAAATTTCCCAGTAGCAAACAAAAAATATTTTTTGTATACCAGTGTTTATCACAACAGAAAACTAATTTTTATAAAGTCCGTCATTTCAGCCCTACAGTCCCCTTCATCCTCTATGCTCACAGGTTCTGTGCTGTGACTAAAATGATGAGGTGAAACTGGCCAAAATGATGATGATGATGTTCCTGTGTAGATTTGCCACACTTGCTGCCCATGATGAGGTGAAAACCTCTGGAATACAGTACTTTAAACATGGATACACCCAGGGATATTCCTGAAGTGGTCCAACTCAGGACAAGGCCACCACCTTGAAAAGACCCAGGACATACTGGAAAGATGACACTTGTTGGCCTCTGACCCACCTGGTGGTTCTCCTCGGTGTCCAGCTCCTCTTAGGGTGGCCTGTGGTCAGTTTGTCATGTGGTGACCACAGTGACACATGGTGGAGGGAGTGGCTGTAAAGTAAGAAACGGATGAGCGTCCAGTCACATTCGGGCCATTCATTTATTTCTCAATACCAGGATGAAGGGGACTCGGATCTGATTTTTAATGTGTCACAAATTGGATGTTTTTGAGGTGGACACAGGATCAGATTTGAGTCACTTTCATATGTGGACCTTGGTCAGATATCCGAATTCAAGCCCCCCAAGTGACTTGAATGAGAACGGTCAGATTGAAATGAATGTTTTGTTGTTTTTAGCCTCTTTGCATGGGTCGAGCGCGGTCGCCATCAGCCAGCACCAGCAGTGCAGCCAAACAGCAATGGAGGAGAAATACAGTTTGACAATAGTCACAGTCCCACCATTGCTGGCTCCATTCTCATACCCACGCATTTCTTGGTATAGCTCTGCCAGTAAAATCTACCTGTCTGCCTTTTTTTCTGCTTCTCGACCTCATGTACAGTTAAGTAACGGTTTTGCCATCCTCCAGAGCAAAATGCGATGTGTGTACTAGTAGCTAGTAAGTCCGTTTTGTCACATTAATTACCAGGAATCGTTTCAAATTTTTTTTATTAGTGCAAACATGGGCAGAGTGGTGGCTCTAAGGTTAAGGATCTGTGCTGGTATCCTGAAGGTTGCTGGTTCGAATCCCCGTAACTGCCAAAAGAGATCCTACTCTGCTGGGCCCTTGAGCAAAGCCCTTAACCTGCAATTGCTCCAGGGGTGCTGTACAATGGCTGACCCTGCGCTCTCACCCCAAGGGGTATGCGAAAACTAACAAATTCCTAATATAAGAAATTGTATAAGGCGAAATAAAGAACAAAAAAAAAAATTAAAAAAAAATGTCAAAGTGCGCATGTATGCCATTTCAGAGAACAGATTCGTTCACATTACAGTTAGATATGCGGATCGCTTGTACTTACAAGACCGGCAAATCTGATCTGAGCAAAAAAGTTGGAAAGGAGCAGTGAGGCTTGTAATGTGAATGTAGTGTAGGATACGTTTTGCATGATACACTCACTGGCCACTTTATTAGGTACGCCTGTTCATCTGCTTGTTAACACAAATATCTAATCAGCCAATCGCAGGGTAGCAACTTGATTCATCTCCACATGTAGACCTTGTGAAGACGACCTGCCGAAGTTCAAACCGAGCATCAGAATGGGGAAAAAAAGGGGCTGACGTGACTTTGAGCGTGGCATGGCTGTTGGTGCCAGACGGGCAGGTCTAAATATTTCAGAAACTGCTGATCGGCTGAGATTTTCATACACAACCATCTGTAGGGCTTACAGAGAATGGTCCGATAAAGGGAAAAAAATGGTCCGATAAAGGGAAAACATCAGTGAGCGGCAGTTCTCTGTTGATGTCAGCTGTCAGAGGAGAATGGTTTGAGCTGATAGAAGTGCGAGTGGAACTCAAATAAGCACTCATTACAACTGACATGAGCAGGAGAGCAGCTATGAACACACAACATGGCAAACCTTGAAGCAGGTTGGGGGGCTACAGCTGCAGGAAAGACCACACCAGGTGCCACTCCTGTCAGCTGAGAGCAGGCAACTGAGGCTACAATTCACACGGGCTCACCAAAACTGGACAACAGAAGATTGGAAAGATGTTGCCTGGCGTGATGAGTCTCGATTTCTGCTGCGACATTCGGATGGTCGGGTCAACAACCAACATTTATTTCTCGAGCACATTTTCATACAAATGATGTTGCTCAAACTGCTTTACAGGATGAAGAAAGAGAACTAAGAGAAAATATAAAAATAAAAATAGACAATACTAATTAACATAGAATAAAAGTAAGGGACAATGGCCAGGGAGGACAGAAACAAAAAAAAAAACCTCCAGACGGCTGGAGGGAAAAAAAAAAATCTGCAGGGGGTCCAAGGCCACGAGACCACCCAAACACCCCTCGCCCGACATCAATGATCTAAATCAGTCCTCGGGGTTTTCAGGCTTCACGTAGAAGAATTAAATAATGACGGTCATGTGGACCTCTGGCCTTCAATCGATCAATGGAGGGACTGCATGGTGCCCTGATCAGGTGGTGGGGGTGCAGATCAACACCACAAAACACCACCAAAAAAAAAAAAAAAACCAGAAGAGAAAGTATGAATGATAATTAAATGCACATACAGAATACCAGGGTTATACTAAAATGAAGATATGAGAAAGCCACGTTACAATAAGGAGTTTTTAGTGTTGATCCGTCCTGCCTTGTATCAACAGTTCAGGATGCTGATAGTGGTGGAATGCTGGTGTCCGTAATATTTTCTTGGCACACTTTGGGCCCCTTAGTACCAAGTGAGCATCGTTTAAATGTCACAGTCTACCTGAGTGTTGTTGCTGACCATCTCCATCCCTTTGACAGAAGTGTAGCCATCTTCTGATGGCTCCTTCCAGCAGGATAGCGCGCCACGTCACAAAGCTCAAATCATCTCAGACTGGTTTCTTGAACATGACAATGAGTTCACTGCACTCAAATGGCCTCCACAGTCACCAGATCTCAATCCATTAGAGCACCTCTGGGATGTGGTGGAACGAGAGATTTGCATAATGGATGTGCAGCCGACAAATCAGCAGCAACGCTGTCAGGTCAACATGGAGCAATATGCCTGAGGAATGTTTGACACCTTGTTGAATTTGCACCCCAAAGAACTGTCAGTGTCTATTTATATAGCACATTTGAAACAACATAGGAATGCTGTGGCCAAAGTGCTTTACAATAATAGAATAAAAGAAAACATACAAATAACATAAATAGAAGTAAAATAAATGAACATAAATAAAATAAATAATAAATCGAAGTAATGTTACATAATCACAATGAGGAAATCATTAGTATTACTGAAGGTCACGGAATGCAAGTGAACAGAAATGAGTCTTTAATCTCATTTTGAATTGTCGACGACTCCTTTATGTGACGAGGTAAAGAGTTCCACAGGCGAGGAGCAGCAGCTGCACAAGTCCTGTCTGTCCCCCTTAGTTTTACACTCGGTACGAGGGACAGCAAGAGACAACTGACCAGAAGATCTAAGCACTCTGGATGGCTGGTGTAAAACACACAATTCAGATAAATAGTCAGGAGCGAGCCCATGTAAAGATTTAATAACTAGCAACAAGATTTTAAAATCAATTTGAAAACTGACAGGCAGCCAGTGTAAAGAAGCTAATACTTGATAAACAGAATCAGACTTTCTTGCCCCAACCATGAAGCGAGCAGCAGCATTCTGGACCAACTGTAACCTGCGTATCAGTGATTTGCTAATCCCAGAATACAGCGAGTTGCAGTAACCAAGGCAAGAAAAGATAAAATCGTGAGTAGCTTTCTCAAGATCCTTAGAAGATAAACAAGGCTTGATCTTACCTAATAGACAATGCTGGAAAAAGCAACTCTTGACTACAGAATTAATTTATTTCTCAAAAGAGAGGTTACTGTCAAAGATCACACTAAGATTGTGGACTTGAGGTTTGCAAAAGACAGAGAAGAGCCGAGAAGTCCAAGACCAATCTGAGCTTTAGCTGATGGACCTGCTATAAGCACCTCAGTTTTATTTTGATTCAGATCAAGAAAATTATTAGCCATCTAGGATTTTAGTTCAGACAGACAGTTGTGCAGTTGATTGATTGCAGAGTTGCAGACGGGAATATAAACCTGAGTATGATCAGCATAGCAGTGAAAAGAAATGTTAAATTTCCTAAAAAATAGCTCCAATAGGGTGAAGGTATATAGAGAATAAAATAGAACCCAAAATGGATCCCTGAGGAACACCACATCTAAGAGGCACTTAACAACACAATTACGGCACTAGCAAGGTGTAAAGTGGCCAGTGAGTGTACGTGTGTAGAAGAACACAAAAATATAAGCGACTCGGACACACTCAATCCAATGCAGCATCACAGATTGCTGGAGCTTACCTTGGCACCTCTGGGCGAGGTGGGAGCCAACCCTGAAAGCGCACCTGTCCGTTACAAGGCCCACTCACACACACACACACACACACACACACACACACACACACACACTTCAGTGGTGCTCACTTTACAGTTGTCAGTTACATGTCTTTGGGGTGCAGCATTTCTATTAACGTTTCATTGAATAAATATCTTTAAACTGTTTTTGTTTGGTTGAAATTGACCCCCCGATGTCCTGGGGTTTGGAAGGTAGGTATGTGTGTATGTTTGATGCACTGTGTGTGTGTGTGTGTGTGTGTATTGTAATGAAACAGTGAAAAGTTGAGAACCACTTTGGTAATCATTTTAATAAAATGAAAATTAAAAATTGGCATGCCCCGTGTCTGGTTTTCTTTTTCTTAGTGTTGCTCTGAAGGAGCTCAATCCTTTTTGCAGTCATAGGTCTGATACTGAATGCTGATTTCTGGTCTGAAGTTTGTCTTAAATAGCTGGCGAGGTGGAAAGGGTAGGACTTTCAGGTCATTAACAGAAGTGACGTCCGAGTTCCTCCTGTGATTCTTTTTGTGGATTGAAAGGGGAGAAGTCCATAACTGTCACCCTGTCCTCCAGCTCTGCTCTCTAACTTAATGGAGCTCCAATGACACTCTGTAAGCATGTGACTAACTATCTTTATGTATAAAATGAGCCTGCAGGTGTGTGTATGTATAAATATGTACAGTATAGGCGTGTGTACACAGTATTGTGGATAGATTGTGTATATATGGTGCATGTGTGTATCTATGAATATACATCTGTATTGAGCAATCTCTCTGTACACAATTTATGCATACATACATAAACACAATGTGTGTGTATACAGTATGTATGGGGGGGGATGTGTTTGTATATACCGTGTGTGTGTGTGTGTGTGGGTCTCCAACATGTCGCTCGCGAGTTACCGGTAGCTCACAACTCCTTTCTAAGTGTCTTGCCAAAGGGTTAATGAATCCTTCATAAATTTTTAAAACTTGATTAGTCAAATTAGGGGTGGGGCGATCTTTCCAAAAAATCATATCCCGATCCTTTTAACACAAAATCAAGATCCACAATCTGAATTGCAATCTCTGTTTTCAACGTGGCGTACACATAAGAGAATATCCGGACTCAAACTCGTCAAGACGTAAGTAACCCTTCATTTTAAATATCAAGCAAAGTTGAATTCAATTGTTCTCTCGTTCGCTAGCTAAGTGGAGTTAAGGCACATGCCCCGAAGCTGGCGAGTGAGTGAGGAAGGCCCCTGCCCTCTGCCCGCTGCGTGTCTCTCGGATTTACGCAAATTATTGATACCGCAAGTGAACTATGATACATAGCGAAATGAGAGAAGTCGCAAAATCAACGAGAATGTTCAAGCAAATTAGAGAAAAAAACCTGATTTAAATCTGTTAAGTAGTTCTCTCATGTAAAGCAGACAGACAGACAGACATTGGATTTTATTATATTATATATATTAGTATACCTTCAAAATGTGCAGTTAAAGATCTTAACAGCATTCTCAGCATTTCTGGAGCTTAGCAGAGCCGGATAACTACCTGTAGAAGAATCTTCACCAAGCAGCTCTGAAAATGTCTGCTTTGTTGGGGTCTCCATTCCTCTGTGAGTCTGTCATGAACATCATGAAGTCAAAGTTCAGAACAAGACTGACAGACGGACATTGAAATGACTCCATAAGAGTGAACCTGAGGGGCTCCACTCCACCAGACACCTCCGTGCCAGTCATCTGACTAACTAAAAAACACATCACACATGCAATTGGACCTGTAAATAAAGTGACACGGTGACATGTGACAAAATGACAAATGAATAAGTCAGATCTGTGGATTTGGAATTGCATTGTTTTGTTGTGACAGCATTCATGTTTTAATTCAATAGTGTGAGATACACTAGAAAATACATACAGACGTACAAAATACACTTGCAGGTGAACTAAATATTTTTTGTGATGCTTTTAATGCAAAATGTGAGTCATGGACACCAACAGTTTGTAAATGTTCAGGCAGAACAAGCTTATTCAGTTTGTTTGGGTTGAAATAAGCTTTGAGAATAAACGTTAAAAAAACAGGAGGAGATCTCGGCCATTTTCATTTTGTAAAAGTAGCTCTCAGGTTGGGGGGGCTGGAGACCCCTGCTGTCAACACTCCATGACTGCTCTGCTATAAATGAACCAGTGCTCAAATTCAGATCTTCATTTTCAGAATATAATGCACTAGTAAAGCATAGAGCTTTATTGACTTTATACTTCTGTACAATGAAGTTCTGCTCACACCTCTGCCTTTACAGCCAAGTACAGGTGTTTTTGTGTGTGTGTGTATGTATATATGTATATACAGGTGTATCTCAATAAATTAGAATATCACAGAAAAGTTAATTTATTTCAGTAATTCAATTAAAAAAAAAAACTTTTTTTTGCTGTCATATTCTTTTCTTCCACCCAACTTCCTATTAATCTGCTTGGATACAGCACTTTGTGAACTGCCAGCTTCTTTAGTAATGACCTCTTGTGGCTTCCCTTCCTTGTGGATGGAGGGTCTCAATGACTGTCTTCTGGACAACTGTCAGGTCAGCAGTCTTCCTCATGATTGTGTCGCCTACTAAACCAGACTGAGAGACCATTTAAAGGCTCAGGACCCCATTGCAGGTGTTTTGGGTTAATTAGCTAAGGGAGTCTACAATATTGGGACTTTTTCACAAAATTCAAAATACCTGTAGGCCGTAATCAGCAAAATGAAAAGAAATAAATGCTTGAAATGTATCACTCTGTGTATAATTAATATATATGAGTTGCACTTTTTGAATTGCATTACTGAAATAAATGAACTTTTCGATGATATTCTAATTTATTGAGACACGCCTGTTTGTATGTGTGTATGTATATGTACGTATGTGCAGTCATATGAAAAAGTTTGGGGACCCCTCTTAATTCTTTGGATTTTTGTTTCTCATTGGCTGAGCTTTCAAAGTAGCAACTTCCTTTTAATATACGACATGCCTTATGGACACAGTAGGATTTCAGCAGTGACATTAAGTTTATTGGATTAACAGAAAATATACAATATGCATCATAACAAAATTAGACAGGGGCATAAATGTGGGCACCCCAACAGAGATATGACATCAATACTTAGTTGAGTCTCCTTCTGTAAATCTAACAGCCTCTAGACGCTGTCCTCCTGTAGCCTTTGAGTGTCTGGATTCTGGATGGAGGTATTTCTGACCATTCTACATACAAAATCTCTCCAGTTCAGTTCAATTTGATGAACAGCCTGCTTCAAATCATCCCATAGATTTTCGATGATATTCAAGTCAGGGGACTGTGACAGCCATTCCAGAACATTGTACTTCTCCCTCTGCATGAATGCCTTTGTAGATTTCCAACTGTGTTTTGGGTCCTTGTCTTGTTGGAATATCCAACCCCTGCGTAACTTCAACTTTGTGACTGATGCTTGAACATTATCCTGAAGAATTTGTTGATATTGGGTTGAATTCATCCGACCGACCCTCAACTTTAACAAGGGCCCCAGTCCCTGAACTAGCCATACAGCCCCACAGCATGATGGAACCTCCACCAAATTTGACAGGAGGTAGCAGGTGTTTTTCTTAGAATGCGGTGTTCTTCTTCCGCCATGCAAAGCGCTTTTTGTTCTGACCAAATAACTCCATTTTTGTCTCATCAGTCCAAAGCACTTTGTTCCAAAATGAATCTGGCTTGTCTAAATGAGCATTTGATACAACAAGCAACTCTGTCTGTGGCGTGAGTGCAGAAAGGGCTTCTTTCTCATCACCCTGCCATACAGATGTTCTTTGTGCAAATTGTGCTGAATTGTAGAACGATGTACAGATACACCATCTGCAGCGAGATGTTCTTACAGGTCTTTCGAGGTGATCTGTGGGTTGTCTGTAACCATTCTCACAATCCTGCTTCTGCATATGCCGCTCCTGTATTTTTCTTGGCCTGCCAGACCTGCTGGGTTTAACAGCAACTGTGCCTGTGGCCTTCCATTTCCTGATTCCATTCCTTACAGTTGAAACTGACAGTTTAAACCTCAGAGATGGCTTTTTGTAGCCTTCCCCTAAACCAGGAGACTCAACAATCTTTGTTTTCAGATCTTTTGAGAGTTGCTTTGAGGATCCCATGCTGTCTGTCACTCTTCAGAGGAGAGTCAAAGGGAAGGAAGCACAACTTGCAATTGACCACCTTAAATACCTTTGACCACTCATGACTGGACACTCCTGTCTATGAAGTTCAGTTTGGAGCAGTGACAGGCATTCAAATCAGCAAAAATGACAAGGGGACCCACATTTTTGCACAACCAGTTTGTCACATTTGATTTAATTTCATGCAACTAAATACTGCTTCACTAAAAATCTTTGTTCGGAAAACACCGCAGTGCTCAGATGTTCCTAGGAAATGAAAGACATACCACTGGTATCTATTTTGTTGAAAGGAGAGTCAATTATTATATAGGCTGAGAGGGGTTCCCAAACTTTTTCATATGACTGTTGTAAAAAGACTCTATATAGCGCCTGACCCGACACAGATTGGACACTGGAGGTACGTGTAAAATAACCAGACTTTTATTTATCTTCAGCCGGAGGGCACGTCTTCCCCGTAATCCCTCCAGCCCCAACACAGTCCCAAGCACTATTACTCCCCAGTAAAGCACTTTCTTCTCCTTGGCACCACCACTCCTCCTCTTCAAGCAACCTTGTCCTCTTCCACCTGACTCTGGCCGATGAGTGGTGGTTTCTGGCTCCCTTTTATAGGCCACCTGGAAGTGCTCCAGGTGTTTGATCACCAAGATCCGGCAGCACTTCCAGGTGTGACAAATCTGTTGCCCACACGGGCTCAGGAGTCCCAAACACAGCACCCCCTGGCGGTACCTGCGGGACCCAACAGAGCTGCACCCAACTCTAATTCCCAGGGAGCCCTGTGGGAAACCGAGGCACTACTCCAGCCCAGGGGGGCGGCCATCTAGCGTCCAGGGGTAGGTATTGCATTGTCCAGGGTTGCTTCCCCCTGAATGTAGTGTGCAGGTGCGTCCCGGCTGGGCACGGGCGCCAGCCGGCTACCACACTGTATATATTGTGATGGACAGCCGGGTCCCATGCCCGGCCGGGACGCCCCTGCTGCATATGTTCCGGGGGAGCCCTCATGGACAGCTCAATATTTCCCCCGGGACGCTTGGGGGCAGCCTCCCTGGCCGTTGTTCATTTCCCAGTCTCCTACGTGGCTCCATGGGACATGGAGTCCTCCACAGCCTGGTTGGGAGATGGGGTGGCCGCTAGGGGGTGCTGCCGAGAGCCAACAACCATGGACGAGTCATCGGCCCCACCCGGAGATGCAATCAGGACCAGCTGGTCAAGCACCTGGAACACTTCTGGGTGGGCTATAAAACGGGCCAGCCTCCCTTTATTTGAGGCCAGAATCGGGAGGAAGAGGACGAGATTGCCTTGGAGGAGTAGTGGTGCCAGGAAGGGTTGTTAGAGCTCTGTGTTAAAGTGCTTTGGGCCTGTGGGACACGGGGAAGACGTGCGCCCACGGGTGAAGAGAAATAAAAAAAGTTTGTTTTAAACGTGCCTCAGCATAGTCTGTGCCGGGTCGAGTGCTATATAGCGCCTTTTACAATATGTATGTATGTGTATATATTAATATACTGTATATTTTTTATTTATATAGATATATATGTGTTTGTGTATATATATAAAAAAAAAAAAAAAAAACCACAATGTGTTATAGTGTACATTTCCATATACATATTGTGTCTCTCAACTGTATGTAATATATCAATCAACATGGTAGGCTTGTGTTGCATTCTGTTCTGGGAGAAGTAACAAAACCCCCAAATTTTTAAAATGATTGATTCATTACCAGCATTTTGGGATCCTTAATACTTCATTGTCTGTCCTTCCTGTTTCAGGACACCCTTGGGGGCCTCTCTAGATGAGCAGAGCAATCCAGCTGTTAAGGGTAAGTGACTGACTCCAAGCAATGAGCCCCCCCCCCCCCATCTCAATGTCTGTTAAAGTGTATAGTGCTGTCTTTTTTTTTTTTTTTTTTTGCTTTGTTTTAAACCACAATGGAGAAGTCTGCTCTTTCTTGCACAACACACAGTGACTCCATCAAGATGACCGTGCAAGTGTGTGTCAACAGGCATTTTGGGTTACAAGTTTTTCACCCTGTGTGCCTGACGGAAAGTAAGCCACACCTTAAAAGTGAACTGAACTTTGCAGCACCCACTGTCAGTTGCAAGGCGAGTAAGCAAAAGTCAATAGAGCGCCGTGTGTTGGAGAGTTGGGAATGGGATGGATCTCGTGTGCTTCTGTGTCGCCACAAACTACTGCAGATGACAGGGAGTGACCTCATCCTCCGCTTTTAAGTTGAGTCGCTGGCAAATGCGCCGTGAGACTTGTTTAGCTACTGACAGCTGGTGAGGACTTAGACTGCAGATTTTTTTATTTTTTTTCCCTTCTGACTTTTCAGGTGTTCCTGTGTTGTTGGGTGTGTGTGTGTGTGTGTGTGTTTGTGTGAGAGAGAGAGAGAGTGGCCACCTATGCACCTGTGTGACTTCCTCTTTCTGAATGACTGTCTACATGCAGCTAAACATTTGCCATGCCAGTTCAAGATTAGAGTTTGTGTCTCTGCAGTTTCCTTTCTCCAGTTGTGACACATGTGTGTCTGCTTTTATTTTTTTGTCCTCCAGGACTGGGAAAGCATGGTGGAAGCTTTGAAGATGATTTGTCTTTGGGAGCAGAAGGTAAGGTGCCTTGCCTATTGTGCGTTTTGTTTTTACGTGCCAATGCTGTCTTGTAAATTGATCTTTTTCTAAAGCATTTTATTTTAGCTTTTGTTGGAGGTTTTTCTTTTTTGTTAAATAGATTAACCTTCACCTCTTGTGAATTTTTTTTTTTTTTTTTTTGTTGTAAGTGTTGCGCTGTTTGCTCAAGTGATAATGGTGACATCCTGCCTGAAGAATATTCTGCTGCTTTATGCCTTATGCCAGAGTGATTTGTTTTTATCTTTACCCCCCATTTGTTGTAGTGGTGAGGTGTTTACTAGTCTGCACGTTCTTAATGTGCCCCCCCCTGCCCTTCCTAAATTCCGATCTCCATCTGAAATGAGAGTATCGAAACATTTCACACTAGAATTGCACACTCGGGGGCCTGAAGCATGTCTCAGTGATGTTTCTTGAACACGCTGCACTTTTCATGGCCCGCACATTCTGTCTTTTATCTCCCCGTCCTTGTATTTCATGTCACCGTGAGTTCATCACAATCGCCATCCATTTGTGGCCTCCTTAAATCCCTTTTCCAAATGCTCGAAATTCTGGTTCATTTAAATGTTATGCAGAAATGGATTTGCATGCTGACACACGTTGGTTCAGTTTTTGGGAAAAGTTAGCTTTCCGTACAGAGCATTTGTGTATTTTATGCATGCCTCCCTTACAGCTTGACTAACTGCTATGTTTTACTTTAATTAAATTTGCTTGGGGAATTTTTTTTTTTTTTCTCTAATCATCAAATACAGAAGGTGTTCATCACACGTGTCACGGCTTGCCCTTTTTACCAGAATTCTTTTGACTCAAAACAGTTTGACGAAAGGGTCCTTCAGCTCATCATAGCTTGCCAGACCCTCTTCACTTACAGTGGGTATAGAAAAGAATCGCACCCTTCGAAATATTCCCTTTTTTTTTTCTTGAAAGCCTTAAATGAAAACACACAAACCGATATTTTTTTCCAACTTTTCTTACTCAATGCAATCTATAATTTATGGTCCTTCAGTGGGGTGTCTGATTGCATTTCTATCTTTTAGCGCCGAGTGGAGGCGTTCTTGTTAGCACGGAGTTAACGTCGCATCTGTGCTGATGGGCCTTCTGGCTTTGAGTCTTTATGACAAGCCTTATATACCCACACCAGTATCAAGTATGGATTCGGGGTCTACAGTGGGTATGGAAAGAATCCCCCCTTTCAAAATATTCCCATTTGTTTTTGCTTTACAGCCTTAAATGAAAACACACAAAACTAAATTTTTTCCAGCTTTACTTACTCAATGCCATCTGTAACATCCAAATGAAAGATATCACAGCTACAATTCAGAAGAATTTAAAAAAAAAAAAAAAAAATTATAAACAAGAAATCCTGAGATGAATAAAGGACCCCCACCCCCAAACTCAATCAGGTGTCCGTGCCCACCATTTCCGTTGCGGTTACTAACTTCCTTCCCCCTGTGCTCAGTTGTGATGAGTGGAATTAGTGAAGCTGTTCCTGGTCCATTCATTCCCTTGCTTGGTAGTGCGACTGACAGCAAACAACTGACTGTGGGTGGCAGCCACTTTCAGAAGATCTCGGGGATAGAGTTGTGGACAGACCTAAGGCAGGAGACGGAGACACAAAAATCTCAAAGGCTTCATCAAACCCAAGGAGCACTGTAAAGTCCATCATAAAGAAGTGTTTGGTACGACTAGGACCCTCCCTGGATCCTCCAAACAGGATGAAAGAGCAAGGAGGACACTGGTAAGAGAGGCCACCAAGAGGCCATTGGCCACTTTGAAGGAGTTACAGGATTTGATGACAGAGTGGTCATTAATGGTGTGCATGTGACAACAATTTGACAAACGCTCCACTAATGTGGCTTGTTCGGGAGGGTCACACTTCTCAAGAAAGGCCACATTAAGGCTTGTTTGAGCTTTCCCAGAATGCACCTTGAAGATTCTGAAGCCAAGTGGAAAAAGGTCTTATGGTCAGATGAGACCAAAATCTAACTATTTGGCCTCAATACCAAACGGTCCACCAATGCAGCTCACCATCCGCATCACACCATACCGACAGTAAAGCATGGAGGGGGCAGCATCCTGTTGTGGGGGGCCTGGGGCTCTCGTTAGGGTAGAAGGAAAAATGGATGGGGGCAAAATACCATCAAATTCTGGAGAAAAACCTGCTACCCTCTGCCAGAAAGTTGAAGATGGGCAGAATGTTCACCTTTTAACACGACAACGACCCGAAGCACACAGCAAAACTGACCACACAGGAGAAAAAAGTAAATGTCCTCATGTGGCCAGTCAGACCTAAATCACACAGAAAATTTGTGGAAAGATCTGAAAATAGCAGACCACCAACACTCACCATCCAATGTGACCGAACTTGAACAGTTAAACTGTAAAGAAGACTCAAGGCTGTCATTAAAGCAAAAGGGGGGTCAACAAAGTGACATTGACATGGGGGGGGTCCTTTTTATTAATCTCACTAGGTCTTGCTTTTGATTTTTTTTGTATTTTTTTCTGAACTGTAGCTGTGATATCTTTCACTTGGATGTTAGACGTTGCACTGAGTAAGTAAAGCTGGAAAGAAATATTGCTTTGTATGTTTTCATTTAAGGATGTAAAGCAAAAAAAAATTGGAATATTCCGAAAGGGGGGATTCTTTTCTATACCCATTGCATGTAATCAAGTCTTGGTCACAGTAGCAATCATTTTTTTGAAGAAAAAAAAAAAAAAGTCCTCCTTACAGGCAGTTGTTAGTAGAGTGCAAGGCCGGCTGCCCTATATTGGGGTTACTGGTCCAGTGCTGGGCTCACTCCTGCACCCACCTGCACTCCTATTCCTGTTCACTACCGGTGAACTTTTATAGCACCTCAGTTTGTCTAGTTTTTCTTCAAATTTCATCAGCTGAAATGAATGAATGGTTTGAAATGGTGGAAAGGTAAGCAGTAAACTGCCAGAGGGTTAAATGTAAAGTTTAGGTTTTAAAGTGACAAAATGAAATATCAGAGTATTCCAAATGGATCTTCTTCAGGGAACAACTAATAGGTTACAACCTACGGATGTTCTGCAGCAATTCAAGGAATTGAAGCCTTGCAAGTTGAACCAAACAATTTGCACAGGTGTTCCAACTTCTGCTGATTCCTTAAAAACCCTCCATGTATCTTACAGCAGGGGTCGCCAACTCCAGTCCTGGGGGACCACCGTGGTACATTAGCAGACATATCCGAAACTGTTGATTTTTCTCTTTTCTAAGAGCTCTGCTAAAATGTTTTATGGACCTGAGCAGATCGCCATTCCTCAGACCTTCACCTTTCTTTATTTTCAGATATTGTGTGATGGACACCAGTTGTTTTTGGCTCATTTTGCATCCAAGTATTGTTTGGCTGCTAATTAAGGGATAAAGAACAATTAAGGGGTCTTCAAGAGCAAGTCAATTAAAACGAATTCACAAGTCGTTAATTAGCAGTAAAACCTGTCACTCATTAAGAAAAGGGTGAGAATAAAAACCTGCAGTCATGGTGGTCCTCCAAGACCGGAGTTAGCGACCCCTGTCTTATAGCATAGCTGGCACAGACTGTGTTAGTTCATCCTCTGTAGTACTACTTTGGCAATATCACACTGTATAATGAATGGGAAGAAAATGGCAATTAAATTAATGACAGGGCATTATTAGTCTTGGAAGTGTAGGCCTCTCATTTACAGAAACTGCTTGGCGGCGGAAAAATCATTGTCAGTGGGTACAGTGGTGTCCTACACAATCTAAAATCAACTGGAAGAAACTCTGATAGGATGAGATCTGGCAGAGCCAAAGTCACCGCCCAATCAGAAGACACGTTTCTGTGGGTCACCAGCTTATGTGACTGGCGCCTCACAGCACAACAGCTTCAGGCACAGCTTAGCAGTGCAGGTCGACAAAAGCGACTGTCAGTTTGTACTGTGAAAAGGAGATTTTGTGCTGCTGGTTTGACAGGGCGAGTGGCATTGAGAAAGCCATTCCTTAGAAGACACAATAGGACCTTGAAATACCGGCTGTGAACTACTGTAGACTGGAAGCAAGTCTTACGCACAGGGTGTTTGTACGCCGTCGAGTTGGTGACAGGATAGGTCCTCAGTGTGCGACGCCAACTGTCAAAGATGGAGGTGTAAGTGTGGTGGTCTCGGTCTTTTTTGCTGGAGGCAGAGTTGGTGACCTGCACAGAGTGACTGGAATTCTCAGTCCAAAGGGTTTACCACAGTTTGGCTGTAACATCAGCACAAGGTGCAGGCTACTTTGATGAATCAAATTTTTGAAGACAATTTTGTGCATTTAGTGATTTCTTGACTTGTGTTTTTTTGGCCACTGTTTGTTCTATGCCTTGATTTCCATCCATCCATTCATTTATCCAACCCACTATATCCTAACTACAGGGTCACGGGGGTCTGCTGGAGCCAATCCCAGCCAACACAGGGCACAAGGCAGGAAACAAATCATGGGCAGGGCACACACACGCCAAGTGCACACTAGGGACAATTTAGGATCGCCAATACACCTAACCTGCTTGTCTTTGGACTGTGGGAGGAAACCGGAGCACCCGGAGGTGCCTTGATTTCTTAAAGCATTAAGACTTTAACTCTTTGAGGGCTGAATATTTTTTCCAGAAAAATAGTTTTCTGAAAAGCACACAAAGCAGTGGTTTCACACATAAATCAACATAAAACATCTGTTGCTGTGAGCTGCTGTAGACGAATGTTCAGCATCTCTGGCAGCAGTCTCTGTGCGGATGCGTCTCGATACTCGGCAGGAATGCACGGTGAGCTGGCTGTCGTCGCACAGTAGGTGGGTGGTGGTGGCGGTCGCATTGTGACACAATATGGTTTGTACATCTTGTCGTCATAAGTGGTGGTCCTCCCAGGCGAACGCTGCTGTATGCGCATCAGCTACACGAACGTGTTCAGCACTACGATTAGCTGGTGACCAGTCAAATGATGCTGGTATCTCACTTTTGTGTTCAATATCCATCTTCAGATCACTTCCATCAAACTCGGAGTACGACAAGTAAGAGTCCTATACAACGAAATGACGTAAAACGTCCATGGAGTATTTTGCTTTGTACATTCACTTTGGTCTCTCGCCAGAGGCTGATGCCATTTTAGAGGTTGTTTGCTCTTCGCTACTCACACACGCATAGGGAATCGATGTTAAATCAACAAAGCTATTGTGACGGTTAGGCTGGGGGTTGTTTGAAAGACCTGGACTTAAGGGTGTTTGGTGCGAGGACACTGTGTGAAAACACATGTGTGTGTTTTGAAACTCTCGTTGTCTGCCTGTTTGTGTCCACGGCTACCTACCACACTATGTAACTATCCTTCTAGCAAAGAGAGTCGAACTAAAATGTAAGGGCGACTTTTGTCACAGTTTACAGCTGGTTACTGTTCTCTACTCCTGAATTTTGACAAAAGTCGACATCAGCCCTGAAAGAGTTAAACTGTGTGCATTTCCATCAAAACTGAAGTGTTCTAAAACTTCTGACCAATAGTGTAGGACTAATTTAGTTACCAGTTTACCTAATCTGCCCTCCTTTTGGGGAAGCGGGATCACCACCAAGGTGCCCAGAGACGAACCTGCACAGTCACCCTGGGGGAACATGCAAGCTGTACATGAATTACGAAATTTGTGGGATTTGAAACCTGGACCCTGTGTTGGTGAGATGGTGGCTTTAACCACTGTGCTGCCTTGTTGTGAATTAATTTTTTTTTATTTGTGTATGTATATATGTATTGTGGAGAATGGCCAGCCGTTTATCCCGGCCAATACCCCCAAGCCACCAGGTGGAGCCCTCCTTGCAGCATGGAGGTCCCCAGAACACCAGCAGGGCATCATGGACAATGGAGTTTTTATGCACAGCCCTGCTGGATGCCATGGGGGCCACTAGGGGACTCTGCAGGGAGGAGTAATGGATATTTTCCGTACGCCCCGGAAGCACATGTGGACAAGAGGAATGAAGTGCTTCCGGGGTGAAGAAAAGAACTTGTGCCTGACCCGGAAGTGATTGAGAGTCCCATGGACTGGGGATTAGGAACACTTTCGGGTCAAGGACTATAAAGGACTGTGGGAAATCCCAGACGGATGAGCTGATTTGGGAGGCTGGGTGGCTAAGCGTCTGGGAGTGGAGGATTGGTTATTTGAGTATTGTTTGTTTGTTTGAGAATTGTGGAGAGGAGCGTGCTTTGTGCACATTATTATAATAAATTCTATTATTGGACTTTTATCTGATGTCTGACGTGTGGTCTGAGGGTACAAGGGTGCGAGCAAACCCTTAATCTGTCACAGTATATATATATTTATATAAATGTGTGTGTGTGTGTGTGTATATATATAATGTTTTTTCTTATTTTGTTATACTTTGTTAATCCCTGAGGGGAACCTGTATTTTTGTGTGACCTTTTTGGGGTCAGAGCTTAGAGTCAGGCATTGTCCAGAATCCCCCCTGGAGCAATTTTCAGGTTAAGGGCTTTGCTTAAGGATCCAGTGGAGTAGGATTCCTTTTGGCAGTAATGGGGTTTGAAATGGCAGCCCTCCAGATACCAGTGCAGATCCTCAGACACAGAGCCACCACTCTGCCCTTAATGCAATTATTGTACAACTTTACAACCAGGGGGTTTGTAAGGCAAAAGTGGCTCAGGGTACAAGACATCAAAATTTGGGGTCCATGGCCAGGAAACTCCCCAGACCTTAATACCATTGAGAACTTGTGGTCAATCCTCAAGAGGCAGTGGGTGGACAAACAAAAACCCACCAATTCCGAATCTGCTAGAATGGGCTGCTGCCATCTGTCAGGATTGGGCCCAGAAGTTGAATGTCAGACGGCCTGCCAGGGTGAATTGCAGAAAAAAGAAAGAAGGGCCAACACTGCAAATATGGACTCTTTGCATAACCTTCATGTTGTTGTCAGTAAAAGCCTTTGAAACTTCTGAACTGCTTGTAATTCTACTTCAGTAGACCATAGAAACATCTGACACAAAGATCTGAAATCACTGAAGCAGCAAACTTTGTGAAACTCAACACTTAAGTCATTCTAAAAACTTTAGGCCATGACTGTACTTGCTGGCTTCAATCCTGGTACTTCCCTTATTCCCTCCTCACGACCCATCGCCAGGAAGGGATCCCTTACCCCACCCCCTACTGGGCGTTTGAAGTCCTGCCCATTCTGGGGAGCCGAGATATGGAGGTTGTCATTTGACATGAGCATAACCTTCATGTCATTGTCAGTAAAAACCTTTGAAACTTCTGAACTGCTTGTCATTCTACTTCAGTAGACCATAGAAACGTCTGACAGAAAGATCTGAAATCACTGAAGCAGCAAACTTTGTGAAACCCAATACTTGAGTCATTGTAAAAACTTTTGGCCGCGACTGTAGTGCTTCCCCTTGAAACTCTTTGAGTGAGTGGCACTGGGGGAGTCCCCAGAGAGGTGGCAGTGATTTAAACGGTAGTAGTCATAAATAAGTAATGTGAAGAATGTCATTTTACAACAACAATCCAATGCTTACAAAATTTGAAAAGAATTGCAATACATGTGTACCTGGAAGTTGAATTCCCATTCGTATAAAGCGTAGTCGCATTAATGACATGCACATATTTAACTGAATGGCATTTTCTGACTTGTCCTAATAAGTCGGAGGTCCGAGCCGTCTTGTGCTTTGCATTGCAAGTTAAATTAGAAGAGGTGGGAATGGCAGGAATGCGTTTGCTTTGGGGGCGAGGTGGGATTATCTTATTGCCTAAAGGGACGTCACATTGACGTCTCAACATTGCACAACATGGTTTTAGACAGGTGGCTGGCCTGTCCTTTTTAAGCACTGCATTTGCTAAAATCTTGCCATTCCTCAGTCACTGAAGTTGTCACCTTAAAGCAGGGGTTCCCAACCTTTTTTGCCTCATTCACCCCGTGGGAATTTTTTGAAAGGATTTTCATCCGCCTTGTTTTGTTCAAATAAAGCGACCGACGAAGAGGAAATTTTAAGGTATTGTTTTTTAACAGTTTTCATTTAACTTCAAATAACAGTAATACCACTTATTTATAAACGGCCAATGATGAGCCATTAGCAGAGCGAGAAACACGCGGAGTTGATGAGAGCACATCAGTCCGCGAGAAGCTTGTTCTTGATTTTTCACTCGCGATTTTGGCTATTCTTGGTGCAGTTGTCAAAAGAGCAAGTCTCATGTCGTCTTTGGGAACTAATGGAGATCTTTATAACTTCCGCCTTGGGAACCCCTGCCTTAAATGAATAGCAGTATGTGACTAATTACAAGATTGTTTCCAAATTTCATTCTAATTCAAAGTATTGTGCCACATGTGAAGCAAAAGGCGATGGTCATTTTGGCAACCAGTTGCTGTAAAGAATATGAGAATAAGAACAGGAGCACTACATCTACATCATGGATATCTCTCTTGCAGTGCGACTGTTTGGAAATATATACCTTTTAGGGGGAAAGTCCTCCTGATGTGGGCTCCGGTCAAACCAGAATCCTTTAATGGTGGACGTCGTTCGTTATAGTTTGAGGCCCGTTGACTGGCATTGGTGGTCCTGAGTCGTAAGTGAAGTCCTTCATCTGGTTGTTATGTGTGTGAAGTTTGCACATTCTTCCTGTTTTCCCAATCCATGACCTCAAGGACACACAGTCTAATTTGGCTTTATTGTGTAGGACTGGTTCCCATTTCAGGCCTTTTTTCTGCCTTGCACTCGGTGTTAGTTATAGTCACGTATCTTTGTTTTCCAAAATTCTGCAGCTATTCTTTTTTTTTTTTTTTTTTTTTTTCCCAAAGCTGCTCCTGTTAGAGGTTGCCACAGCAGATCATCGTTTTCCATATCTTCCTGTCCTCGTCATCTTGTTCTGTCACACCATCACCTTCATGTCCTCTCTCGCCTCATCCATAAACCTTCTCTTAGGCCTTCCTGTTCTCCTCTAACCTGTCAGCTCTATCCTTGGCATCCTTCTCCCAATATACCCCTCATCTCTTCTCTGCTCATATCCAATCCAACGCAATCTTGTCTCCCAACTGTCCCACCTGAGCTGACGCTCTAATGTCCTCATTTCTAATCCTGTTCATCCTCGTCACACCAAAAGCAAATCTTAGCATCTTTAACTCTGCCACCTCCTGCTCTGTCTCCAGCTTTCTGGTCAGTGCCAACGTCTCCAACTCATCTAACATAGCTGGTCTCACTACCGTCCTGTAGACCTTCCCTTTGACTCTTGCTGATACCCGTCTGTCACAGATCACTCCTGACACTCTTCTCCACCCTGCCTTTACTGTCTTCTTCACTTCTCTTCTTCAATCCCCTTTCCTCTGTACTGTTGATCCCAAGTATTTAAATTCATCCACCTTCACCTACTCTACTCCCTTCATTCACACACATGTATTCTGTCTTGGTGGTCCTACTGACCTTCATTCCTCTCCTCTCCTCTCCTCTCATATCTACACCTCTCCAGGGTCTTCTCAACCTGCTGCCTACTCTTGCTACAGATCACAATGTCATCAGCAAACATCACAGTCCACGGGGACTCCTGTCTAATCTCGTCTGTCAGCCTGTCCATCACCATTGGAAATAAGAAAGGGCTCAGAGCCGATCCCTGATGTAATCCCACCTCCGTCACTCCTACCGCAGACCTCACCACGGTCACACTCCCCTCGTACATATCCTGTGCAACTCTTACGTACTTCTCTGCCACTCCCGACTTCCTTCCAGTACATTTATAGTCCTGTACTTGTAAAAGTTACCTTTATTTTCACTTTTATTCTCTCACGATCAAGAGAATGTAGGGGTTAGTATGGATTGTGGAGCCATGATAAAAATGACAATTGAATGCATATATAGAATATCAGGGTTACACTAAAAGGAAACTCTGAGAAAGCCATGTTACAATAAGGGGTGCTCAGCAGTTTAACTCTCTGAGGGCTGAATATTTTTTTCCAAAAAACGCAGTTTTCTTAAAAGCACCCAAAGTAAAGGTCTCACGCATAAATCAACATAAAATATCAGTTGCTGGGTGCTGTAGCTGCCAGGCCACAGTCTTGTGGCTTGAGCCACTCGCAGGCGGCATGACGGCTGGCAGCAAGGCTGCCTTTGTATGATGGGGGCGAGGATGGCAGTTGCGGTTGCAGTGCAATACAATCTGGTTTGTACCTCATGTCATTTTGAGTCTTCATCAACAGAAACGTGATCAGCTGATGCCGGTACCTCATTTTTGTTTTCGGTATCGATCTCCAGATCACTTGCATCAGAATCGGAGTCTGACAAGAGTCCAATTCAGCGATAATGTACATCCATGGAATATTTTGTTTTGTGCATTCGATTCAATCTCTTGCCAGATGTCAATGCCATTCTTGTCGTTGTTTGCACTTCACTACTCCCGCAAGCGCAGGGAATCTTGGTCAAACCAACGCAGCTAACTTTTTCCTTCTAGCAAAGACAGTCGAACTAAAACATTACGGCGAGTTTTGTCACCGTTTGCAGTTGCTTACTTCTCTCAACGTCTCCCTGCTGGCAAAAGTCGACATCTGCCCTGAAAGATGTAAAGTGCTCTACCGTTTTAGCCTGGCAAATTTCTTTCGGTCTGCTATTTCAGATTTGAGGTGCCTAACAGCAGAAGGCCGCCTGCCTCACCACTTAAGTTTAGCTCTTGGAATTCTAAGCAGACCCTCTTGAAGATCTGAGGTTATGATTTGGAGTGTAAGGTGAGAGGCATTATGAGAGAGAGATGATTTAAGGCGAAGTAAACTCTATATATATATATATATATATATATATATATATATATATATATATATAATTCACTAAGGCAAGACACCCATGGAAAGCACGCCGGAAGGGGCGTGGATTCACTAAGCCGCCGACAAGTAAGACACCTATGGCGCACGCAGGAAGGAACCACGCCCACCAACTCCAAGACCATTGGATACGGCGACAACTCGCAGAGCCACGCCCACCAACTCGGACGCAACGACACAGAAAAAACAGCGTCATTTATATTCGTCTGTCATAGAGGCCACATGCACCTCCGAGCCACCTTGACTGTTCATAGAGGCATGTTTCTCGCAGAGGTGAGCCACCATATGCAGCGTGTAAAATGGTTTGCGAGGGGTATCCCTTGGGATCCTTCAAACAGTCCTTTACAACTGAGGTTAAAACACAATGAAGTAAGCAGTCTTTAAAAACCGAGTTTTCGGTTACAACACACGACCGTCCACCCCCATCCCTCCGTCTGGGAGGAGAAGGCGCGATGGCGGTCTGCCAGTTTTCAGTCACAGACGATTGTGTGTTGGTTCGTTCCGTGCATTGTTACAATGTTGCTTTTTCTTGCTGATTTATTACATTACCAATTTTTCAAATGTAAATTTTCTCCCTGTGCTTAAAAATCAATAAAAAAACTGGCCTGATTATGTGGCGTATGCTACGCCGCAGGTTGGCTATAAACAGTATTTAAAGTCAAAGTCATTACAGCGTCAGATGGTTAACAACAAATGCATGCACTTACATTACCCATCCAATCAAATTTGTTATTGGACTAAACTTTTTAATGTCTGTAAAATTCGATATTTTCCAGTAGCTTCTGTTACAATGGTACAGCTTTACTCTGTATGCGTTTTGTCATGTATATATCCTTAAAGTTATGGAGAAAAATGTTCTGTGGACTAACATTTGTGTAAAATTTCCCTTTAATCTGCATTCATTGTTGCCATTGTTCTAATTAAAACTCATTTTTAGGTAAACTTGTATAGGGTGGTCCAGATCTAGTTATGCAATTTTCATTGTGCTATAACTTATTAAGCTTATTACATAGAGAATTCACAAAAAATTCATTTTGTTGCCGATAGACGGCAGCACCTGCCCTGCATTCCAAAATGGCGGGGAGACGGTTGTCAGTCGAACAGCGGGTGTGATGTGTTTGCCTTTTCATAATTGCATAATTAGATCTGGACCACCCTGTACAGTTTTGTTATTCCCAAATACTAATTGATGACTTTTTATGTGTTGCCTTTTAAGTAAAGTAAATTGTAAGCACTTTGAGCATAGGAAAGGCGCTATATAAATGAAATGTATCCTCATCCTCATTTGACAGCTTTCTGGGTTGTAATGATGGGGATTTTCACTTCCTGTTGTCTAAAGTCAAAATGGAGAAGCTTGACTAAAATCCGTCCATCTTCTGCAGTGAAATGTCTCAAGCTCTGCTGAAGGATGAGCTTGCACTGCACTGGTAGCACAAAGCCATACAATGGAAAGACAAACACCGCTTTGACGTCGGGGGGGGGGGTGTATTTCAAACACTTCAAAGGCTTTGCCTGCCTGTCCGTGTGGCTGAGAGTTTTGGAATCGCAGAACTGCTGCCTTGGCAACATTTTTCATGCGGAGGATTCACCGATTCAAGGCACTTATTTGGGCAAATATTTTGTTACTCTTGTTTTTGGAGTTGCACCGATAAGCTATTATTCTAAAATGGAAAAAATTGTTTTTTGTATCCTTGGGCCTAAAGGTTCACTTCTTAATATTTGTTTGTAATTTCAGTGCCAGTTCATCTCTGGGCAAACTCGATCACATGCCCACCTTTTCTTTTAGAATTGGGGCCTGCTTAGACCCCCCAGTTTACCCAAACCTGTGTTTCTCTTGAGATGTGGGAGAGAAACTTAACATGATGAGAACACGCCGCCTCCACACCCGTAGTGACGCAGGATTCAGACAAGAGAGCAGTCCGTTACTTTTAAAGGCCAGCTCCATCAAGAACATAAATGAAATTTTTTGGCTTTTGGGGTAGCAGTTTTCAGTAGTGCCACATAAGAGAGGCAGCATCCTGGGCATGCTCTGTCTTGGGCACGGGAAGAGCATGCAAACTCGTGTGACTTTCCTTTCACGTACAGTGATGCCAGTTATGAAGACCTGACACGGTTCCCCTGGACCGCACCACGGGTGTTGACTACCAGATTTTTTTTGTAACCTCCAGTTGACGTCTTCGCAACTGATAGATGTAAATAGCAGGAGTTATATGTGCCCTTTTACAACAGAAACTGAAAATGTGTTTCTCAAGAGACTACTTGGAGAGCTAAACCGTTCTCGTAGTCGGACATGCATTGCAAATAATCGCTTACTACAGCCGTGTTATTCAACAGGAGCCAAAACCCTTAGAGAATTGAGTCCAGACGAGAAAGCATTGAATCGTAAACCAGACTGCCACAACCTAAATCACGAAACCTAAACTTATTTCACGGGACAAAGCCGTAATCTCGGACAAAAGTCTACTGGTACAACACTGGAATCTTTAAGTGAGCCTTTGTGTCACGAATCGCGCGGCTTCTTATGTGGTGGTCCGTAGCAACCAGCAAGGACTCTGGGCAACCCATTGGCTGCCTGCCGAGATTCTAAAATGGGGGTGTGCCCCACTTAAATGGAGGAGGGGGTTAAATTCTCTCTCAGTAAAGGAAATAAAATTTAAACGGGTTTTGTACAGGTCCTGAAAAACCTGGATCATCATGGGAAAAATGAACCAGCTTAAATCCAGTACTATAGATTCTTATATAATACGCTACCATGGCTGTCCGTTTGTCTGCCCCGGATTTTAAATCCCCTGTAGCTTGCAAACCGTTTGTCTTATTGTCCTGAAATTTGCTACACATATACTACGTGACCACTACTGTCCGCTTTCAGGGTGATGATTGACCTCCAAGGTTTTTTCTCTTTTTTTTATTTTTATTTTATTTTATAGTAAAACCAACTCTCGACAGTGGACAGCAGGGCGGCGGTGTGGCGCATGCTTATGGGCGCCATTCTCATCCCTACCATCTTCACCGTCACTTCCCCTATCTCTTCATATCTTAAATCATTCTTGAGGCAGATTGAAAACTTAAGTGAAAAATTAAACGTACTAAGTAATTGCAATGGAAAAACTGACTTCTAACGTGAAAAGATGCTGACAAAAGAGGAGAAGTAGTGAGCCGCTAGGGTGAAGAGAAGAAGAGCTGCTCAGAAAGTTCAGGAGCAAATGAATGGTAAACGTACAGAGAAAGAGTATGAACACTGTGAATGCTCAAGTCATGTGAATTCACTGCACTGTTATTATGCAGTGCGCCGTTACCGGTAAACAATAAAATGGTACTTTAATGGAAAATATTACATTGAATTCCTTTTTAAATTTTATTGTAATCATTCCATACAAATAGATCAATTTTTACAAAAAATAGGATTGAAAACAAATCGAACCCCACCCCTGAGAAAGAGAGCATGGCCAACGGAGTAATACTTAAAGCCTGTAAACATACCTAGATTGACGAGTTTAATAGGGCAATAGAGATGAATGGAGAAGAAAAAAAAAATGCAGAGAGAATTACTCCTTCTTATACTAAAATATTATTGATCAGATCCTGCCAGGTTTTGAAAGTTCTGTACAGATCCTCTAACTGAGAATTTGATTTTTTCCAATTTCAAATAGTATAAAACATTGGTTTCCCACTGACTTAAAAGAGGAGAGTTAAGATTCTTCCAATTTAACAAAATAAGTCTGCATGCCAATAGTGTAGTGAAGGCAATCACAGTTTGTTTGTCCTTCTCCACTTTAAACCCATCTGGAAGAACACCAAACACGACTGTTAATGGGTTAGGAGAGATTGTGACACCGAGGCTGTCTGAAAGGCACTTAAAAATATATAATGATATATTAAATTGAATTCCAATAATCTCATATCACGAGTTAAAACCTCTATTTCGGCAACAAAGCTCCCGCATCTCGTATTAATATCACATTTGCTGACCTCTCATATTAATATCGTCTTGCGTTGTGCTCTTCGCGTGAGCAAACTGGTATAGATGTGCAGTAGCTGTTCTTCTGCGCACATCCAACTATTAGTGTCAAGTTGGCGTTAAGTGGTATATGGTTAGCAAGGTGTTAGCATTATGTGTCTACCCCACTGATTTATCAACCAATCGAAATGCCAGGAAAGTGTGTGTTGTAACTTGAAATTGTTAGAAAATGCGGACTACAAAGATTGGTTTCAACAAGAACACTCGAATAAGCATAAGGCTGTGCGCCACTACTGAATGAAGTAGCATCCCATTGGGGAGTATTTTCAAGTCGGCATATGAAAGGAAGTAAAACATTGTGAACAGAGGAAGAGGAAGGAATGACACCGGTAATTCAGTTAAAATATTTTTTCGGACCTTTTGCAGGGGTATCCTCACATCTGGGCGACTTACTAGCAAAGCCGTTCAAGTGCCAGTGATTTAGCTGGCAGTAGTACTAGTGAGAGCTCTAGTGGTACTCCGACAATTTCACCGTCTTTGTCTTCATATGAGACTAAAAGTGAATGTCTGATATCCTCTGGGTGTTAAGTGGGTAACCTTCTTCAGGAAATCTTACCTGTCATTGAGATCATTGATCTGTGGACACCCTTCCCAAAGTTTACCCACATACTTTTTCATCTGCAGCAATTTACTATGTAAATATGCCAACATTATTTTTTATAGTCCTTTATTTTCCATATCGGTATTGGGTTGCTAGCACTGCAGCACAGTAAAGTTTCTGTATTTTTACGCTTTAAAGTGTTGCATTTTAAACTGCTTTTTTTTCTTATTTTTATCTTTGCTTGCACACCATGATATTGGCGTGAGCCGGCTCTGTGTACATCGCGTGTACAGTTGTGGCCAAAAATTGAGAAGGACCCAAGTGTTGGTTGGCTGCTTCAGTGTTTTTAGATCTTTGTGTCAGATGTTTCTCTGGTCTACTGAAGTAGAATTACAAGCAGTTCAGAAGTTTTCAAAGGCTTTTATTGGCAATGACGTGAAGTTTATGTGCAGAGTCAATATTTGCAGTGTTGGCCCTTCTTTCTTTTCCAAGACCTCTGCAATTCGCCCTGGCAGGCTGTCTGTCAATCAACTTCTGGGCCAAATCCTGACTGATGGCAGCTCCCCATTCTTGCAGAACCAGAATTTGTGGGTTTTTGTTTGCCCACCAGCCCCTTGAGGATTGACCACAAGTTCTCAATGGGATTAAGGTCTGGGGAGTTTCCTGGCCATGGACCCCACATTTCAAAGTTTTGTTCCCCGAGTCACTTGAACCACTGTGCCATAAGGTAAAAGTGAGAACTATTGTGTTGGTCACCAAACTGTTCTTGGATGCTCTCGGAGGATGTTTTGGTCCCATTTTTTACTCATGGCTCGGAATCAGGAGTCCACCGGTACAGAGCTTGCTCAGGAATGGCAGCAGGCAGGTAGGTATGAGTGAGGTGAAGACTTTTGGAGGATGGCCTGGTGGGTGTCAAGAAGGGCAGCAAAGAAGCCAAGATAAACATCAGGGACAGACTGATATTCTGGGATTGGACTGCTGAGGTCAGTGTTTGCATTGTTGGTCGTCCTTTCTTTTTCAGTACCTCTAAAATTCACCCTGGCATACTGGCAATCAACTTCTGGGCCCAATCCTGACTGATGGCAGCCAGTTCTTGACATGATCAATGCTTAGAGTTTGTCAGAATGGGTGGGTTTTTGTTTGTCCACCTGCCTCTTGAGGATTGACCACAAGTTCTCAATGGGATTAAGGTCAGGGGAGTTTCCTGGCCACGAACCCCAAATTTCACTCGCAGTTTCGTTTAAGAACGCAGCCATGAATAAAGAACAGGACCAAAATATCCTTGGAGAGCAACTTCTTCCAACCATCCCAGAACAGTTTGGTGACCAGCAATGCCTAATCCAGCATGATGGAGCCACCGGCCCATAAGGCAAAAGTAAGAACAAAGTGACTCGGGGAACAAAACATTGAAAGTTTGGGTCATTGGCTCCACGTCTCGCAACCAAATAGCAAGATAGGATGCACCAGGACTCTAAAGACTTGGACCTCCGTCCTTTAAGATATCAGGATTGCCACACACCCCTTTTAAAGTGATCTCATGAACCCAAATGTTCTCCCAATCCGTCTACTGACTTCACAGGGAGAGTCACCAGAGACCTGAATGTCACCGCCGAGGCCAGTAAACCTCTCAATGATAAGGTTGACACTCTCCTTGCAGACAGATACACTGCTGATGGCCATACCCAAGAGGTCTGGCTGTTGGTTTTTATCAGGACCCTCGCAAGCCCAGACACTCGGACTCCTCACTCAGTCTCTCGAGCGCCCTGATCAGAGCCTCCATTAACTCTGTGAAGATCACAGCATTGTCAGCAAAGTCAAGATCCGTGAATCTCCCTCCACCAACAGTTGCCCCACAGTCGTGGCCTCTAAGAGAATCTCCATTTCCCCCTGCAACTTTATAAATCCAATATTATGTTGTGATAAATGATCACATTACCAAAGCCACTTAATACAGAGTTGTCTGTTATGGTGGTTTAATTGCTCGTGTTTGTTGCCCCTCTCTTACCTTGCTGTGTGTACAACATGCTGCACTTGTTAATGTTCTGTATGAAGTCACTTGACTGTAGTTGGACTTGGTTTTACACTACAGGATTAAACTTGTTTTTATCTGACTATTTGTTTGTACTGCTAGTTCTACATGACGTTGATATTTGTATTTACACAAGGCACACTCTAAAAATACCGGGAAGGCCCGTAGGAGTGACGACACGTTGCCATAGTTTTTTGGCGTGGTGTTGGTATAAACAAAGGTCTTAACGTGGAAGCAAGGCCCACTTTTTATTTGCCCTTCAGGCGTTCAAATTTTCTTCATGCACTGCAGATCCTGTCTGATCTCTTGTAGCCATCTTGGCTTTGCCAGCAGGCACTTCCTCCTTCACTTTTTTATGATAACCTCCACTTAGTTTCGGTTGTTGTTAGTCATTACCACTAATACATAAGTAACATGATAGTTCTAATTTGTTACTAACCCTCACCTATTCGGTTTCTCTTCTCAGTACTCAAATGTGGCACTTGGTGCCACGGCCCACCTGCCAAGTTGTTTTGCCTGCCTAAGGTAAAGTCATCTCTGTTGGAGAATCGCAGGGTAGAGGGTTCATTTCATGGGATTGGCTGGCCAAGCGCTGTTTCAGCTGTGGAATGGCTAATTGGGGGAGGCAGTTTGATGGCTGAGGACTCCAGGACTCTAAACAAATCCAAATCATATTATGTGATATCATCTACTGTTAAATTCTGCTCCGTACTTGTAAAATATTTATTTTTATACTGTATTGAGGATTTGTTCTGATCTGTGTATTGACGACAACAACAACAACATTTATTTATATAGCACATTTTCATACAAAAAAATGTAGCTCAAAGTGCTTTACAAAATGAAGAACAGAAAAATAGAAGACACAATAAAAAATAAACATAAGTCAACATTAATTAACATAGAATAAGTAAGGTCCGATGGCCAGGGTGGACAGAAAAAACAAAAAAAAAAAACTCCAAGGGCTGGAGAAAAAAAATAAAATCTGTAGGGGTTCCAGACCAAGAGACCGCCCAGTCCCCTCTGGGCAATCTACCTAACATAATCAAGAAGTCCTCTTTGTAGTTAGGGTTTTCATGGAAGGACTTGATGATGATGGTCACGTAGACTTCTGGCTTTCAGTCCATCAATGTTGGAGCTTCATGAAGCTTTGAGTAGGTGGAGGTGGCGCAGGCCGCCACCACAAAGAAACCGGAAAAAGAAACGGAAGAGAGAGTAGGGGTCAGTACGGATTTTGGAGCCACTATGAATAGTTATTATGATGAATTGAACATACAGAGTATCAGGATTAAGTTAAAGTGAAGTTATAAAAGGGCCACGTTAAAGTAATGTGTTTTCAGCAGTGTTTTAAAGTGCTCCACTGTATCAGCCTGGTGAATTCCTATTGGCAGGCTATTCCAGATTTTAGGTGCATAACAGCAGAAGGCTGCTCGCCCGCCTCACCACTTCTTTTAAGTTTAGCTTTTGGAATTATAAGGAGACACTCATTTGAGGATCTGAGGTTACGATTTGGAATATAACTTGTCAGACATTCCGATATATAAGATGGAGCGAGATTATTTAAGGCTTTATAAACCATAAGCAGTATTTTAAAGTCAATTCTGAATGACACAGGCAACCAGTGTAGTGACATCAAAACTGGAGAAATGTGCTCGGATTTTCTTTTCCTAGTTAGGATTCTAGCAGCTCCATTCTGCACTTGTTGCAAGTGATTTATGTCTTTTTTGGGTAGTCCTGAGAGGAGTGCGTTACAGTAATCTAGTCTACTGAAAACAAAAGCGTGAATTAATTTCTCAGCATCTTTCAATGATATAAGAGGTCTAACTTTTGCTATGTTTCTTAAGTGAAAAAATGCTGTCCTAGTGATCTGATTAATATGCGATTTAAAATTCAGATTACAGTCAACAGTTACCCCTAAGTTTTTTACTTCCATCTTAACTTTTAATCCTAATGCATCAAGTTTATTTCTGATAACCTCATTGAATCCATTTTTACCAATTACTAAAATTTCAGTTTTAGTATTGAGTTGTATTAACCCCCTTCTTTTTGGCACCCACTGCACGCCCAACCTACCTGTAAAGGGGTCTCTGTTTGAACTGTCTTTCCCAGGGTTTCTTCCATTTTGTTCTGGAGTTTTTCCTTGTTTTCTTAAGAGAGTCCAGTCTGGGGGGCTATCAAAAGGCAGGGCCTGTTAAAGCCCATTGCGGCTCTTCTTGTGTGATTTTTGGGCTATACAAAAATAAATTTTGTTTAAAGCGGGAAGAATAAGTGTAACTGACCAAGCTCAATCTGGTTGCCCTTGAACATCGCATTCACAAGCCCACATCCACATGGCGAATGCCTTCATCAGAGTAGACTGACAGATGACGACGTCCACTGTTGCTGCACATTTGGATATCCGTTATGGATCTTGTGCAGGAGTGCATGATGACTTGGGGTACCATTGTGGGGACCCAAACGGTTTACTGATCTGCACAAGCCAACTTCGTTTAGGTGAATTTCAGCATGTTTCACTCTCTCTACCCAAAGAAATCTCACCACGGCATTTTGTTCAATATTGGTGCAGTCCTGCAGCGGAGTGTCCATTTTCATTTGACCATGGCTTCAGCTAGACCATGGGTGTCCAACTCCAGTCCTGGTGGGCTACAGTGGCTGCAGATTTTCATTCTAACCATCTTCTTAATTAGTGCACTGTTTTTGCTGCTGGTTCACTTGTTTCACCCCTTAGTTTCTTTTTCCTTAATGAGCAGCCAATCAATAATAAGACACAAAACAAGCCGCCACACGACCAGCTAACTTGAAAATAAAGAAAGGTGAAGGACTCCATGTTGGTCTGCTCAGGTCACCAAAACATATTGACGGTGGTCCTAAAAAAAACAGAAAATCTACAGTCTGCTGTGGCAGAGCAAGAGCAGCAAAAAGTCCATTTAATAAACAGCAATAATTAGCTTCTCATTAAGAAATTGGTTGGAGTGAAATTGGCTGGAGTTTGAAGGCCCAAGTTAGCTGGTCATCTGTCGGCTCGTTTCACATCTCATTTCTGTTTGGCTGCCATTTAATGAAGAAACAAATCCGTTAAGAGGACTTAATCCTTAAAAGCAGAGCTATTAAAATGAAGGGCAATGAAAACTGGTCACTGATTAGGAAAAGGGTCAGAATGAAAACCTGCAGCCCACCAGGACTACCCATAAGCCATTGCACATGTGTTATACTGTGTCAGCTACCCCCTTCACTCCCAAGTGACCTTTACTCTTTGATTTTCTTACCCTCATATGTGCCATGCGCTAAATATCTGACATTGTGCATTTCGAGAAGGTTGTATGCCTCATCCTGTGCCATTCTAAGTAAATATAACCTCAGTTTAGTTTTAAAAAAATTAAATAAAAACTTCTGTATTTCCAAGTGAGCACACGGCCACTTGGGCACACTCTATACTGTAACCCTAAAGCTGGCTTTGATCATTTGCCTCTCTCTCTCTCTTTGTTTCTGTCCCACAGCTAACCATCTCCATCCTGGCTGTAATCGGATGGACAGTACTTGGTAAGCAGCAACTTAAATGATTCTTTCAAGGGCGTGATGTTGGAAGAAAGCATGTTAGCTTATTTTATTCTTTCCCCTCTTTTCATCATTCCGTACATTGCAGTCTTCGTATGCTGGCCAAGGACAAACGTACACAGTTTCAGAAAAATGCCAGGACTATGAACTCGACTGGCTCTGGGAAAAGCAGCACCACGTTGTCCAGGTAAGCAGTAAACACTTTGGACATCGTAGGAAGATGGGAATCAGCTTTGTGTCACCTTTTAAGTGTGTATTTATGCTGACCCCTTGTATGTAATCTAAGAGGTGTTTGACCACTACACCAAGTAATCTTGTTATAATTGTGTATATATACAGTAAGTGCAATAAAATGATGTATCATTTTTTTTTTTTTTTTTTATGCAGTGTCTCTGAATTATTGGACCTTTATGAAGAAGATCCAGAGGAAATCCTGTATAACCTGGGCTTTGGGACAGATGAGCCTGACATTGCTTCCAAAGTCCCCTCTCGTTTTTTTAATTCGGCCTCGTCTGCCAGAGGGATCGATATAAAGGTGTACTTGGGAGCACAGATGCAACGCATGGAGCTCGAGAATCCAAACTACGCTTTGACAAGTAAGTTTGCCCAGCTGTTTTATGTACTTTACCAACGTCAGTAGTTTTCAGTTTGATAGTTAACAGGCTAGGAATTCTTCCATTTATAAAGTGCATTCTGGGTCTGCTTCCTTTTTACTTTTGAACACTTTGGCTTTGGTCCATGTCACAAAATTGATATATGGCTTAGCTACAAACCTGTGCCAAAAATACAAGAAGCTTCCTGTTGAAGACGAGACGAGATGAGACAGGCCCAGTGCACCTCACTAAGATATATAGAGTAGCCTCTTGAGTTATGTGTGTATCCAACAGGGGGCAACTGCTCCTTTGCAGTAAGGAGACTGAAGATTGTGGGTTTGCTTCCCCATTCCTCCCTGTGTGGATAGCACTTTGAGCACTGAGAAAAGCGCTATATAAATCTAATGAATTATTATTACTATTATTATGTGTTTGTATGAGAGTTGTAGCTCGTACTTTGAACCTGCGTGTTCCCCTTCCATAATCAGGGTGGAAATATTAAGACAAATATGGTACAAAACAGAGGATATCTGTTTAACTTGCTTTAAAACACAGCTTTCTTTTCAAAAATAGATTTGAGTTTAATTATTTTATTCATGTATAGATCAAACAGAAGAGCCATTTGAACCATACAGGCTTATGGTCCTTCAGTGGGCTCTCTGATTGCATTTCTGTCTTTTAGTGCCGAGTGGAGGCGTTCTTGTTAGCACAGAGTTAACATCGCGTCTGTGCTGATGGGCCTTCTGGCTTTGAGCCTTTATAACGAGCCTTATATAGCCACACCAGTACCAAGTATGGATTAGTGGTCTACAGTGGGTATAGAAAAGAATCCCCGCTTTCAAAATATTCCCTTTTTCTTTAAATTAAAAACCCAAAACAATTTTTTTTTTTTTTTTTTTTTCTTTTTCAGCTTTACTTACTCAATGCAATCTGTAATATACAAGTGAAAGATATCACGGCTACAGTTCAGAAGAATTATAAAAAAATCAAAAACATGAAATCCTGAGATTAGTTAAGGACCCCCTTCCTAAACTCCATCAGGTGTCAGTGCCCACCATTTCCATTGCGGTTACTGGCTTCCTTCCACCTCTGATCAGTTGTAATGTGTGATTAGCAAAGCTGTTCCTGGTCCTTTCATTCCCTTGCTTGGTACTGTGACTGACAGCAAACAACTGACTATGGGTGGCAGGCCACTTTCAGAAGTTCTCAGGGACAGAGTCATGGGCAGACATAAGGCAGGAGGTGAATACACAAAAAATCTCAAAGGCTTTATCAATCCCAAGGAGCTCAGTAAAGTCCATCATAAAGACGTGTTTGGTACTACTAAGACTCTCCCTGGATCCTCCAAACTGGATGAGAAGAGTAAGGAGGAAACTGGTAAGAGAGGCTACCGAGATGCCAATGGCCACTTTGAAGGAGTTACAGGATTTGATGACAAGGAGTGGTCATTAATGGCGTGCATGTGACAACAATTTGACAAGTGCTCCACAAGTGTGGCTTGTTTAGGAGGGTCGCAGGGAAAAAGCCACTTCTCAAGAAAGGCCACATTAAGGCTCATTTGAGCTTTCCCAGAATGCGCCTTGAAGATTCTGATGCCAAGTGTTAAAAAGTGTGTGAAACACACAGCAAAATTGAGCACACGGTGGCTGAAGGAGAAAAAAGTGAATGTCCTGGTGTGGCCAGTCAGAACCCAGACCTCAATTACACTGAAAATCTGTTGAAAGATCTGAAGATAGCAGACCACCAGCGCTCACTGTCCAATGTGACCGAACTTGGACAGTTAAACTGTAAAGACCGGGGGGGGG
>JANRMT010062814.1:6003279-6094113 GCA_026402145.1 Polypterus bichir lapradei
ATTACGGCGGGGGGGGGGGGATTCTTTTCTATACCCAGTGTACATCTACCAGTTCAGCTCATTCAGTCATGTATTTGTGTGCTCTACTGACTAATGCTAACTATGACATTAGCTCTAATCATACCAGTTGAGCATATTCAGTGATCTATTTGATATCTACTGACTGACTGCTACGAGGATGAGTCAAAAATTACCCGTAAACCGGTTATGTTAAAACTTCTGTTGGCAGGACTGGCTTTCCATACGAGGTCCCTGTCTCCCCAGTCGGTGCTGTGCAAGTATGAACGTGTGACATTCATGATCATTTGTAACTGCGGTGCGAGAGACAGTGGCTGCCCCACTTGTGATCTGCACGAAATAAGAGCAACATGCAGTGATTCATTTTTTGTGGTCTGATGGTTGTGCCCGGTGCTGATTATTTATCGAGGATAAATGGACAAAGTGTTTTGTTGTGAAGAAGTGTGTATGAATGGACAGAGAAGGTTACACAAGTTGTTAGTCATGGATCTGGATGCCCATCCTGATAACATTCAGCGTGCACGGGAAATGATTCTGTGGAATAGACGAGTGACAATCGATGATGTGGCAAATCCCTACGAGGGCAAAGATTCATGTCTGATGAAAAGGTGGAGACTGCAGTGCACTGGAATTGCAGTGCTGCAGTGTTTGACACTTTTTCACTTAAATTTATTATGAAAATATTATTTAAATATTTAAGAATTTACAATAAGATGTTTAAATCCTAGCATAGTAAGTGTCATGGTAAAAGTCTTTAACACTAGAATTACCAAAGCCTACGAGAAAACTCATAGATCCGTCCCACCTTAAAACACTTTGCACCTCTCTGTCAGCGTCTTTTGTCCTGTAAATGAGTCGATAAGCTACTATCACACCACCACCCCACTGCTGCACAGTTTTCTCAGCTCAAGTCTGTTTACCTGCGTTTCAGTTGCTTAGAGTTGTACAGAGTGAGAAGTCAAGCAAAATGACACCTTTTGTAAATACTGTATCGTTATTGGGAACACTTGCATTTCATGTGTGTTCCATGTCTACAATGATCTATGTAAAAACGTCGTTAACACAGAAATTTTTTCAGGTTTTAGTAATAATTGACAAAATGTAGACAAGAAGTGTATAATGTGTGAAGCCTGAAGTGCAAATATCAAAGAAACACTGAAATCAAATGTATGTTTTTATTCTAAATAATAAAAATAAGAGCAGTTCACTTCTCAAAACAGACTCGTCTGGGGTCGAACCCGTGATATTTTGATTACCAGTCAACAGTTGATACTGTTTGCGCCACCGAAGCGGTTGTATCAAAGAGGTGTCGATGTCGCACCCTAACACGGATTCTTTTTCTGCAGTGTTATATTCTTGAATAGAAGTGCACTTGTTCTGTTATATTTGTACCTTTTGTGAAAGTGTTTATTTGATATTTGGACTTTAGGCTTCACACATTATACACTTCATGTCTACATTTTGTCAATTATTACTAAAACATGAAAAGCGTTTCTGTGTTAACGTTTTTACATACAGTATATCGTTGTAGACATGGAACACACATGAAATGCATGAGTTCAAAATAACGATATAGTATTTATAAAAGGTGTCATTTTGCTTGACTTCTCATTCTATACAACTCTGAGCAACTGACACGCAGGTAAACAGACTTGAGCTGGGAAAACTGTGTGCTGGTGGAGGGGATGTGATTACACGCTGCTTGTCTTTATCAACACATTTACAGGACAAAAGACGCTGACGGAGAGGTGCAAAGTGATTTAAGGTGGGACGGATCTACGAGTTTTTTTGTAGGCTTTGGCAATTCTAGTGTTAAAGGAGTACTCCCAGAAATCTGTTGCTTACCCCATGTACTTTGTAGTAATAGCTGAGAATCCCATCCTAAACCATCTTGGAATTTGTTGAGCAGAAGATATAAAGATCTCTCTGTTGTTCATCTATTTTATTTATTTATTTACTTACTTATGATTGTATTTATTTATGTGTGTATTTATTTTCAATTTTCCAGGTCGATTTCGACAAATCGAAGTCCTTACTACTGTGGCCAACGCCTTTTCTTCTCTTTACTCTCAAGTGTCTGGACTGCCTGTGCAGAAGATTGGCAATGGAGCATTGGCACCCACCGAGGGCACTGGCAAAGAGGTACCTCCATTAAAGAGGAATGAATCTGCCATAAATGTTGCTAACCGGTTAAAGAAGACTCTTTCTAGACTTAATGTGCACGCTGGCGCACCTGCAAATGTCGAGAAAGAGTCTGCAGCCCCGGGAGCGGAGGACCGTTGTGGGAAGGCAGAGGAGAAGAGTGAACCAAAGTTGACCCACAAATTGTTCAAGAATATGGATTCTCATTTGCTAGCTACTGTGAAAGAGGAGGTGAGCAGCGCACCAGCTGAGCAGCCTACGGCGGCACCCATTCCCTCTGAGAACGATTACCTTGGACTGATTGATTCTTCTGAGAGTGGGAGTAGGAAGAGCCCTATTAAAGATGAATCTGGCCTAAATGACTGTTCGATTTCAAGCAAGGACTTGAGCATATCGACCAATGGTGACCTGGAAGCAGGTTGTGTTCTCCCGCGGGCAGTAACCTCCACTCCAGAGAAGGAGCCAACCATATGCTTGCAGAATCCTCACATAGCACAGCTAACCGTGCAACACAAAGATTCCTTTGAAATGGAAGAGGTAAGCAGACTTTCTCAGTTGCTTTTTCTTGCAACCATTACCTGGTTAATCACCTTGATGTAGTTGAACAAAATGTGGAAGTTTGAAACCTCACACAACAAAGCTCACCAATGGAGGGCCCTTAAGGCACTCGTCCCAGCACAGTAGACTAGAAAGATGCTGCAGATAGCAGATTTGGCCCAGGTGTTGTAATGTCCACCATGAGTGCTGAACTCTCAACTTTGAGAACTGGCAGACTTTAGGTAGGCAGTGTGGCGTGGTGGCTTATTGACAGGTAGATTGTACAATGCAATACAATACAATTTATTTTTTGTGTAGCCCAAAATCACACAAGAAGTGCCGCAATGGTCTGTAACAGGCCCTGCCTCTTGACAGCCCCCCAGCTTTGACTCTCTAAGAAGACAAGGAAAAACTCTCAAAAAATACCCTTGTTAAAAAAAAAAAAAAAAAAGGAAGAAACCTCCGGACAGGCAGTTCAAAGAGAGACCCCTTTCCTGGTATGTTGGGAGTGCAGTGGGTGTCAAAAAGAACGGGGACAATACAATACACAGAACAGAACAAATCCTCAGTACAGTAGAAAAATAAAAATTTTAAAAGTATGGAGTAGAATTTAACATTAGATGATATCCCATAATATGATTTGGATTTTAGTCCTGGAGACCTCATTCATCAAGCTGCCTCCCCCATTTGGCCATTCCACAGCCAATCCGATGAAAGGACCCCACTTTCCCATAATTCCTGTGATACTCCATCAGGGATGATTTTACCTTTGGCAGGCAAAACAACTTGGCAGGTGGGCCATGGCACCAAGTGCCACATTGTACTTTATTTGTCCTAAGAGGGGACTTTTAGCTTTGTACAGAAGCTCAGGAAATACTAAAACAAATACAATAGCAACAACCTCATTGAAATACACACAAGAATTACCGAAAAATATATATAAAAAATACTTTTTAAAAACCACGCTTATTAAGTTAAAGTGTACTAAAAAGTAAACAATGGGTCTCTCATACATCACTCGTAAAATAAGTGTGGGTGCTTTTGCTAAGATTTTAAGTGTTTTTTGAATGTTGATTGATTGAAAAGTGCCCACCTTTTTATTTTACGAGTGATGTATGAGAGACTTTTTTTTTTTTTTTTTTTTTTTTTTACCTTGTTTCCTCCAATCTCTCGTCAGTTGCTCAGAGACATTGTATTTTGTTGCAGCAGCACAGTAACCAATTTCTTTCGCTACTTCAATGACATTTAATTTAAAACCAGCTTCATATTTTCTTCTGATCGAATGCTCCATCATAGATAAGGGATGCTCTTATGATTAAGGTGTGTTTGGTACAAAAACGCAAAACCAGTGCAAACGCTGCTTCGGAATAGTTCAGGTATCACTGTGTGGTCACATAGGCACAATACATAGAAAACAAAAGGCCGTGTGCTCCGTGGTTCCTCTCTCAGGTGGGCATCAGCATATCGTTATCTCTTCGACCAATAGCGCGGGTTTTTCGCATTCGACTTATATGACTGACATTATAAAGTACCGGAAATTATACGGTAAAATCAAGTCCCAACTTATCCGCGGGAGAACTTAAACGTGAGTATATATGATATATAGATATATAACTTTATCTATTTCTGCAGTATTGAGATGTATCGTTTCACCGATAATGCGATTGGCAGAGAATTTTTTATGGATGCCTCTGCCTGTGTCCCCTAAGCGTGTGCAAATCTAACACGTGCGCTGATTGACCGATTGCATTGGACGTGTGCAAACTACAGCTTGGGCTAAGGGGTTTTCATGGCCACATGATCATCATATTCGCAGAGAAATCTACCTTCTCAGAAGTCAATAACCCAGTTTCTGTAACTGGAGTAAAGGTTTTATGTGGCATTTTAGATTCCAGGTCTCTATGAATATCCGGGTTATTGAGGCACATTTTAAAGGTGCCTATTTGACTGTTGGGCCCTTGAGTGAGGCCCTTAACCTGTGATTGCTTCATCCTGGGTATGATGATAATCTGCATGTGGGCCCTCCAACCTGTATGTAAAAACCTGGGGATTGGTGGCAGAATTGGCACTCCAGCCACCATTTATATATATAAAAAAAAAAAAAAAAAAAAAAAAAGAAACTGAACTGGTGTTATGCTGAGGTGTCACCCGTTGCATGGCTGCACTCGGGTCCTAATCTGGGATCCTGAGTTGGTTTGTCATGTGGTGGGTATCGCAATGTGCTGTATCAGCATCAGAAGCAAGACTGGATGCAGATTAACATCATACCCAGGATGGAGTAATTGCAAGTTAGGGGCCTTGCTCAAGGGCCCAATGGAGTCGAGTCACTTTGGCGTTTACGGGATTCGAACTGGCAACCTTCTGATTGCCAGCGCAGATCCCACCCAGGGTTTTGGTTTAATCCATAATTTACTAACTAGCTGTGTAAGTCTGTGCTGTAAAACGCCCGGGGTCCTAGAAACTATTGAAATGGTCAGAAAAAAAATTGAAATGTAGAGATGTCAGGTCATTGAAAGGAACTGCTCTGGGTGTCTCTCTCCTAGGAGGTTTCATTTTGCCGATGTGCTCGCATGGCTTGTGTATTAGCGGCAGGAGGAAAAGTAAAAGGGATACCATTTTGCCGATGTTAGCAACTTTGTCTTTCTTCTGAGGTTCTGTTTTGCTGACCTGCTCGCCTCGCTTGTGTTATTAGCTGCCAAGCGAGTTTTCTGAGTCTTTACCCTGACTCCACCTCCTCACTTCCAGGGCCGGACACACACACACACACACACACTTCCACGTGTAGACGTTGATATATAAGATTAGTGGCTCTGACACTAAAGTAGTTTGCATCCTTTCATCGTTCAGTGTTGTTTGCCCGGGCCTCTGCTCTGCTCTGCTCTTTTTTAGTTTATGTTAAGATACAATGAAGGGAGAAAACTGCAGAGAAAAAGGGAAGGATAATAGCAAACCAACAAAAGAGAGTTAAGTATTTAAAGCTACATCAAAAGTGGATTTGTAAATGTCGTATAAATTTAAACATCGTACTCCTGTTCTTTTCTGAATGCAGAATAAGAGATTAGGGAGGAAAAAAATCCGCTAAATAAATGGCATCAATTCTTATCAATAATGAATCTGGTTGGAATAAAAAACCTGCAGCCACAGGGGGGTTCCCAGTACTGAGTTTGGGAGCCCCTGCTTTAAGCCAACAGAGCATCGTGGTACAGAATGGCCTCGGATTCAAAACCAGTCCAAAAACGGCCATACGCTGCCTTTTCACGCCTGCCTTCAAGTAGTGGATACCATTTCATTTGTTTAGCTGATGCTTGCTTGCCTGCTTGGTAGCTTTTTTTATTTTTTGTTCTTTATTTCGCCTTATACAATTTCTCATATTAGGAATTTGTTCGTTTTAGCATACCCCTTGGGGTCAGAGCGCATGGTAAGACTACTGTACAGTGGCCCTGGAGCAAATGAAGGTTAAGGGTCTTGCTCAAGGGCCCAGCAGTGTAGGATCTCTTTTGGCAGTGACGGCACTCCGCCCAAGCTTTATGGCCTTCCTGTGGAGTTTGGCTTATAAGAAGCCCTTGCCAAACTGGTTTTAAGACCCCTGCAATTAATTTCACGTCCTGAATCAGTCCTAAAGATTCGGGGGGTTGTTTAGTTAGACAGGAAAGTACACCAAGCCTAATGAAACACTAAAATTACAATTTATGTGTCATGCTTACAAATAGACATACAAAATATTTATCAACTTCCATACTAAATGTCACTCCACCATAGTTGAAATCATGTCAGGTTAAAAGCCATTGAGATTCCTTCCAGTTGTTGTTGTGACTGTGCCACTCGGTGACTACAGGGGTGAAGGGTTTTTTTTAGCCCCTCTGGATGATTATATTAGTATTCGCATTAATTTTCTAAAGGAACACCATCAACGGGGACGTCAATATGGCTTAAGCGTTGAGGCTAAGGTGTACTCAACTAAACGTTCAAAGCCGAGATTGTTGGCTCGGTCCCCACATTCAACTTCAAACTCGATGTCTGTTCCAATCGTGAAAAACAAAATTCTGTAAATCACTGTAATGTAGTCTGATCCTGCAAGTCATCTTGGATTAAAGTGTCAGCCAAATTTACAATAATAACCGTACTGCTATGCAGCTGCTATCACCATTAAGGTTTGTCTGCTTTTGCTCAGCTTCCTCTTAACATCCTGTGGTCTCCCAGAATACATTTTTGAAGTAAGCCATTCCTTTAGTTTTATTCAATCTCTAAGTTTTTTTTAAATACTCTGCATGTCCTCCCCTTTAGTCAGAGGAATAATTTGCCTAACTGTACTCCGCCCTAGGGTTCCAGTTAACCAAGAGGTCCTGTCCCAAGTCCAGCGAGAAGCCTTTCTTGTATACACTAATCTCCGTGCAACACATTGCCCTCTCCAGAGCCGTGTGTGTACACTAAGTGTAATATCATGAAGTTTGTGAGGCTTACCAGTCGTCTCAGACTCCAGTCCTGGAGGGCCGCAGTGGCTGCAGGTTTTCATCCTAACCCTTTTCTTAATTAGTGACCTGTTTTTGCTGCTCATTAACTTCTTTTGAATTAATTTTAATTGACTTTCTCTTGAAGACTCGAAACCCTTAATTGTTTCTTTTTCCTTAATTAGCAGCCAAACAATAATGCGATACAAAATGAGCCAAAACAGGACCAGCATACTGGTGTCCATTACACAATATCTGAAAATAAAGTCTCAGGAATGTCAATCTGCTCAGGTCCCCAAAACATTTTACCAGAGCTCTTAGAAAAGACAAAATCGACTGTTTCAGAAATTAGAAATCTGTTATACAATAAGAGCAGCAACAAGCCATGGAATTAAAGAACGAGTTTAATTAGCAACAAGAATTAGCACCTCATTAAGTGACTGGTTGGTCTTCTGTTGGCTCCCTCACTTCACATTTCATTTCTGTTTGGGTGCCGTTTAAGGAAAGAAATGAAGTAATTCAGAGGAACAAATCTTATAAAACAAGCCAATTAAAATTAATTCAAAAAAAGTTAATTAGCAGCAAAAACAGGTCACTAAAAGTGTTAGAATGAAAACCTGCAGTCCTCCAGTACCAGAGTTGGGGACCATTGATCTACTTTAATACTTAAATTAAAGAGTAATAAAAAAATTATTAAATATAATATATAAATATTTTTGTATCGGTATACTGCTGCTGGAGAATGTGAATTTCCCCTTGGGATTAATAAAGTATCTATCTATCTACTCCCACCATTGAAAATGAATGCACACTTAGGATTACTATGATTGTGTGTGCGAGTATCTATCCAGTGTGACCCTCGTACCTGGGCACAGACAAACAGACGTGGAGGCCAAAAGTCCAAAACACACACCGTTTATTACACAATCCCTTTTCCACCACACAACACACTAGTGCTCAAATCACCACTGAAGTTCTTTCTCTCGCTGCTGCTACTGCTTCTTCTTCTTCCGCCTCCACTCCTCACCCACAAGCTCCATTCTCGTGGAGCGAGGCATCCTCTTTTATACAGCACCCGGAAGTGCTCCAGGTGCTCCCCAATTAACATCCGGCAGCTCTTCCGGGTGTGGCAGAAGTGCTGCAAGCGAGTTCAGCTCCTATTCTGGCAGTACTTCCGGGTGTGGTAGGAGCGGTGCAATACCCCTTTTCCGGAGCTGCCCAAGCATCCCCTGACAGTGGGGCCACGTTGCTCCCCAGGGGCCTCATGCATAACGCCGTGCGTAGAATTCGCACTATAACATGACGTAAGCACAAAAGCCGAAATGTGCTTACGCACAGAAAAATCCAGATGCAGGAATCTGTGCGTACTCCAACTTCCACGTTCTTCCACTACATAAATCCTGGTCAGCGTGAAAAGTAACGCACGTGCACGCGCGTGCTGTCCCGCCCCAACTCCTCCCAGAATTACGCCTCTTTGAATATGCAAATCAATATAAATAGCCCTTAAGCCCTGCCTTCTGTGAAAAGACAATGGGAAAAGCACAGGGGAAAATATAACAATTTCCGAGAATACCAAGTGGAGGTAAAAGAAAAACATACTATTTGTTTAATTAAACCGTAGTGTAATCAACAAAAGGAAGCTGATCTAGTGACATAGCGTGTAGGAGAAACTTGAAAGCTCAAGTTCACAAAGTCGCACAGTGCCGGAAATAAAAAAGAAGTTGTCAGATATCAAAGTCGCCATGAAAAGGCAAGTCGTAGCCCACCGTCTGAGTGTCATATGAAAGCTTATTAGGGTACAGAGGAAAAAAAAAGGCACACAGTGGGGAAAAAAGCATGAAATGTCAACTTCAATCTTGAAATTTCCACTTCAGTCACGCAGTTTATTTTGTCAATAAAGTAGAACATCATAAACTTCATCTTAAAATCGTTTAATTAACCAGTTTCTCAAATCACATTGTAATTAAAGTAGCACGTTAAATGCTTTGTTTTGTATTTGATCTTCTATGTGCTCTGTGTGTGAATCACAAGTGCTTCTTAAACCGGTTCTCTTCCTCCGACAGGACACAGAATCCATTACATTTGTGATATTACAGCTGTCTGAATAACTAAAATACTGAGATGTATACGTGATATCATTTTCATGATAATAGGAGTTAAAGCACTTTATTAAACATGGGTTTCACAGCGCGATTGTGCGCGACCTTCGATGAAATTATTTATTGCAGCAGTACTCGGGGACGGCTCTAGGCTTGTGCTGGCCCTGAGCAGAGAAAGAATCGTTGGCTCCTTCGCCCGCCAATGTCAAAATGGTATCTTATGCAGGGTGGATGGCCACGTCCGTTGCGGACACTGCATAGCCGCCTCGTGCTCATGACACAAACGTTTAACTTTTGTTGAAATTTGCCGCTGCATTTTTAGCTGTGTCGTTATTTTCTCTTTCTGTTTTATATTCAATATATATTGGCGTGGCCGCCCCTGCAGTCCTTGCTTTTCTTTCTCCAAGTAACCGATCGCCACACAATCAGCTCAGTAATAGACGTTAAGCCATCAGACGTTAAGCTTAGAGCGCCGATTCTTTAAAACGTTTAAGGGACATTGAAATATCTTCGTAGTACGTGTTTAATTATCCTCTCCTTCACGCCAGTCCCAGTGAAGAATATGGATTATTTAAATGAAGTTAAAATTTTATCTGTATAATATAAAACATATTTTGCTGCATTTCATCTTAAAAATGATATCGTCATCATATGTAAATACGCGCTTTATAAAGTGGCGCAGGTTGTGTAATATTATAACTGTAGTGCAACTTTACAGTGAGGTGATTGTACTTATAAGTACAGACTGTTCTACAAGGAGCACTTGATGGACTGATTGACTGTTTATAGTTCTTGGGATGAAACTGTTTCTGAACCGCGAGGTCCGTACAGGAAAGTCTTTGAAACGTTTTGCCGTGGCTGAGACAGCGTGTGCTTGACGCTGTATACCGATAATTCTCTTTCCAATCAGCTGCTGCTGTGATTCACACTCGGATACAGTGATATAAATACTCCGAGTGGTGCAGTGAGAGTAATATGGAAAAAGATGATCCGCTGTGGCAACTCCTTCTAACGGGAGCAGCTGAAAGAAGAAGAAGAAAAAGAAGGTGCAATGAGAGTAACAATGCTAAAGCAGTTATGGTATTTGGAATACTATGGCTATTCCCTGGATCATTACCTGTATATTGTTACAGGTTAATTACAATCAGATGCATTACACTAATAAACAATATGCGATTAATTTCAGTGTATTTATAAAGCCGCGTCAGGAAAGGAAAGGAAAGGATAACCACACAGGAACAGTAGCACTGCTTTGACGCTGGGTGCCTCCAGTCTGCAAAACGGAGCGGAGAACTTGCGTACAACAGGGTATGAGGTACCGTGGAAATGTGCGTGGCTTTACGTCAAGTGTAGGTTTTATACATCGCAATTTGAACGTGGAAAAGTTCTTATGCAACATTTCTGTGTGTACGCACCATTTATACATGAGGCCCCAGGTCTGTGGCCCCCATACAATCCAGGGAGGCTGCCCTCTTACATTCCAGGGAAAATACTACCCTTCTTGTGGCGTCCCGGTGGGGCAAGGTCCCTGGACGTCTGTCACACCAGACAAAGTCTCGAGTGGTGCCAATTGCAAGTCTCTCGTCAGCTCCATACACTCAGACATATAGAAATCCTAGCCAGACAGTCTCAAGTAGTGTAGTGCCACTTGCCGTTCAGTATTAGTATTCAGTAATCAGTATTCTCTACATAGGGACTCGCTCTCACTAATGCTAACAAACAGCGGGTAACCTCGTGACCCCCGCCAGTCATTTTTGGTTTTATGCCACTCATTAACCAAACTATATCTTACTTTACCACACTTACTCGAATTATTGAGGAACAGCCTCAGTAGCCTTAATAAACCCTGAGGGCAGGAAAGCAGTGACCTTCCCCACACTAGGCGTCCTCTTATTTCGATCACTTTAGATAAAAAAAAAAAAACACAAAGTACAGGTAGTCCCCAGGTTACAGACATCCGATCTACGTCATACGAAAGGGGCCGCAGCTGTGACGCATGTGCCTCAGTAACTGCTGCTTCGCTGGAAGTGGTGGCTGGATCGAGGCTGGAGGGGGCGATTTCGCTGCTCGCGTAGTGTAGTGTCCCTCGGGCGGCTCCCGGCGGCAAGCAGTGAGCCGTGGTCCATAGTCACCGGGGCCACATCTACCGCTCATGTGCAGGATGGAGTCTTGATGGGGCGGTTCGCAGCCAACCCACTATGCCACCGCAGCTACTGCTCCTGACTGGACGCAGGCTGGATGGAGCGGAGGGGGCGTTTCACTTCCCGCCCACCATACACGGCTGCTCCGTTTCGTTCTCGGTGGGCAGCTGGTAATGCTGCAAGCGCTGACCCGGTTGTGGCTGAACGGAGGCCATTGAGGGTGAACGGGGCGGCGGAGGGTAGCATTGTAAGTTGGCTGCCTGTTGAATGGGGGCGGTGGTGGGCGATTCACTAGCCGCCTTTAGCCGCACCGTGTTCGTTCTCCGTGGGCAGACGACGCAGGCAGCATACTGTAGTGGAGGCGACTGTGTGGCGGGCTGGTGGTGAATCGACCCTCGCCTCCCCCAGTCATTCTCAATAGCGAGCCTGCTTGTACTGTTACGCACACAGCAGGAAATTGTCTCATGTCAGTACACCAGACGTGTTGACGACGGGTGCCTTCCTGCTGTGATAGCGTGTACAGTGCTGTGCAGAAGAGCTCACTTAACCTTTTGTCTTCACCCTTCAACAATGTCTCTGAAACACAAATCTAATGCTAGTGCTGGTGAGACAGTAAAGAAGAGAAAAACCATCATCATTGAAAATAAAGTAGAAATAATAAAAAGGTCAGAGAGGTGAAACTCCATCATTCATTGGCAGAGCACTTGGTTACAGTCAGTCAACAACAACATTTATTAAAATAATTTACCTGTTCCGACTTACATACAAATTCAAATTAAGTACAAACCTACAGTCCCTATCTCGTACATAACCTGGGCACTGCCTGTATATGTAAAAGCAACATGGTTTTTTATTAATGTGTAACAATACCTAATAGAAAATAAAACCTCCTAGCAAAGTCTGGATATAAACAGTCTTAGAAAAGCTTCCCGAAAATCAGAAATGTCAAGAAGTTGTCTTGGGCAGCTTTTGTTTTAGTAATCTGTGCTATTCATCGATTATGTTCTCCGATGTCCAAATGAAATTGTCACACATGTCTTGGTCTTTGATGTTGCTTCATCTGTTGCCCTTCTCTCCTTTTGCCCATTTTAATCCTTCAGGCCAGTCATATTTTATGCACAAAAAAATGCACACGTGGAGTTTTGGAACATGTGACGTTGCACACATTTGATTGGCTATCCCATGATGATGACGACAAGTGATTCTGATCAAAGTGTTTGGTCTTTTAAGTACCTTCATACTCCTGCCTTTCTTTAATTCCTAACTCTTAAGACGTCCATCTTTTCCCAGGATATACATTAATTAAAGATGGTTCTGTGGCATCTGTACTTCCCATTCCCAGGTCATAAACTAATTGAAAAGAAACGACTGAAACAAAAGCATAAATTCCTGGTACAATTTAGGATGAATGTACAAGAGAGGATGCTGGCAATGTCTTTAAGATCCTGTAAATTTCATTTTTTTTTTTGGTTCGTTTGAGAAGAATAATCTTGTATATAAATGTCTATGCCTGGAAGTGTGAGGCTACAAAATGAAGCTGAAAGAAGGCGACCTGGTTGCCAAAGTGAAACCGGCGACAAAAGTCAAACTCTTACTCACCTCGCTTGTGTATGAGCGGCTAAGCATCGGCAAAACGAAACCTCAGAGGAGAGAGAAACTCACTTAGCCACTGATAAACAAGGGGGCAAGTTCATCCGCAAAACTGCATTTCAATTTTTTCTAGTAGTTTCTAGGAGCCTGAGCTTTTTACAGCACAGGCTTACTCAGCTAGTTAAATATAAAAAGTGTGCAGTTCAAAAATTGAAGATTTTCCACTCCAGGACATAAGAGATGTCAGTGTCTATTTATAGAGCACATTTAAAACAGCATCAGTTATGTTGTAGCCAAAGAGCTTTATATTAAACCATATAGTAAACATAAATAAAACACAATAGATCCAGCAGTAAATTGAAACAAAGGACTAAGAGGAGGGATACCATCAGCATCACTGAAGGTCACAGAAAGCAAGAGAATAGAAATGCATCTTCAATCGAGTTTTAAACAGTTCAGTTGAAGATGCCTCCTTAACGTTGTAAGGTATAGAATACCACGGGAGAGGTGCAGCGGATGCCGAAGTCCTGTCCCCCTTAGTTTTACACCTAGTACGAGGAACAGCAAGAGGCAACTGACCAGTAGATGCTCCAGTCAGGTATTTGCAAAGCCATTACCAATCACCAATTTCATGTCACTAGGATTGGCCAATCCAATTCCTCCTTTAGTGTCAAAAAATATTTTATAAGGATAAACTACTGTTTTAAGCAGACTTGTAGATGCCTTAAAGTTGATTTCTACTTCCATAGCTATGAATGTAGGCTACACCATCAAAAGCAGTTTATATTTCTGTGACACACCGCACTGTAAAGTTGTCAGTGTTTGTATCCCACAAAAAAAGTGAATGATCCATGAAAATGGTGGCTGTTTTTGCCCTCCAGAATCACTGCTCCTCTTGCTATACATTTTCTTCCATAATTGAACAGGTGGTGTGGAGGCTGTGAGGCTAGGGATCTGCACTGGCAATTGGAAGGTTGCCGGTTCGAATCGCGTAAATGCCAATAGGGACTCTGCTCTGTTGGGCCCTTGAGCGAGGTCCTTAACCTGCAAGTGCGGAGTGCTTTCAGTAGTGTGAAAAGCGCTATATAAATGCAAAGAATTAACATTTTGTCCCTGACATTTATCCACTTTTTTGTACATTTGCTGACTTCCAAACCGTAAGACAAGCAGGAATGTATTTCTGGAAATGTGTATTTACCAAACCAGCCAATCGAGAGTCGTAGGTGTCTGCACAGGGCTTGCATCATTGTAGGGTGCAATCACATTTTTGAGGAGGTGCACATTAGGCTATGCCTTAGATCCGTCATAGGCAACATGGACTATAGTGGGCCAGTGGTGTAGGCTCGATGCAGAAGTATAAATCGGCCTTTAGATTCTATATTAAAATGTTTTACAAATTAAATTGCAAACCACAGGTTTTACCTATTCATTTTTTATTAATAAAATAAAATTCTGCAGGCTGCTTGTTCACTTGCCCTAAAAAAGTTAAGATAAATCCCAATAAACTTAACTAATAAAACATATACACAAAATATGTATCCATAAAAAAGACCTGTCATAAACTACAAGCCACAGTTTTAATAAAATCTTCTTCATAAGAGGTTTCTGAAGAATATGCAGGGCTAACAAATTTACACATAAGGTACAGAAAAGCCAAGAAAAATGACACCTTTTATTGGCTAACTAAAAAGATAACAATATGCAAGCTATCGAGGCAACTCTGGCCCCTTCAGGCAAGATGCACCCTAGTACTACATGTAAGGTACACAAATTTGGCTCTTAACCTATCCGGCCAATCATTTGCAAAGCACCAATGGGAAGTTCTTTACCTGTTCCAATTTCAAAATTTGTGCTAGACATGAAATCACTAACCGTCTGTCAGGCAAGAGGAGTCGGCTTTAATTAAAGGGTAAAACGAAAAGGCCGTAACTCATTAAAGCAGCTTCCCTTTTAATTTCTGCCAAAGACGCATTTCTCTTTCCTTCCACTACAAATTCAATTGGTCATCTTGTACGTCTGCCACTCCTCTACTTGCACAGGATGGCTCCTCAGATTACTTCTTACTTTTTTAACCGTAGTCGCCAGATAAAATGTGTCCGTTTTGTAGCGTGTAATGTAACGCGTTTTCATGGTCTCTATTAGCTATCGGATAAAAGACCAGATGCTCTGCTAGCTGTGCTCAGTAAACAAACACCATCATAATCTCAAATGTTCCAGAGCCACAGCGGAGCTCTTGTTGAATTTTCGTCACAATTTTTTCTATAGGGAAAAATATTTCTTCCCAATGAATGAAGTCCATAAAACACCTGCTGAGCGAAGCACAACTGAAGTGACTGGAAATTGAAACAAAATAATTTGATTTGGCGCAAAAAGTCAATATAGCATTGCACGACTTTTTTTGTTGTGGCGTATGTTAAGTTTGCTAATCATAGTCGCTGATCTCATTACTGCAACATGTCAAAAAAAAAGTCACAGGTGTACCATGTCACGTTTCCCGACTGAACACTGATCTTTCATCCTCGCCCCTTTTTCCTGACGGCCAATAGTGTGTTGCCTGACAGAGCTTTACAAAGTGTCAACGGCTGAGGCGACTTCAGCAGCAGTCTCTGCCCTTTTTCCTCTTTTTCATTCGGCCGTGGTACATAACATACGAGACATCAGACAGACGAGCTTCTGTTTGTGAAGTATGAAACACGTGTGTCCCTCTCTTCCTCATCGTTACATTCTATGTATTGAAATTCCACATGAGCTTTCATTGGTTCATTTGGTTGTCGGCTCTCCTGCCTGCTCAGCCTACTCCTCTGACGAAGAAGAAAATGAAACCTCTTTGATTTTATCCTAACCAGTCACAGAGCAGGTGGTCTCCATCGTTTGGTATGTCACAGTAGATGATCGGGAGTACACTGCCAACTGCCTCCGACTGGCTAAGATTACTGTATATACTTGCATATAAGTCAGGTTTTGAAACCCAAAAAATCGATCATAAAATCAGACCCCGACTTATACACCCGTTCAAAATTCCAACACTTTTTTTTTTGTTTGTTTTTACATCTTCTTTCCAATCTCGCACCAGTTTCTCAAGACACATCGAATTTTGTTGCAGCAGCGCAGTTACCAATTTCTTTCGCCACATCAACGACTTTTAATTTAAAACCAGCTTCATGTCGTCTTCTGATTGAATGCTCCATCGTAGATAAGGGATGCTCTTACGATAAAGGTGTATGAGGGTGTGAGATACAAAAAACAGTGCAAACGTCACTTTGGAATAGTTTGGGTGTTACCGTGTGGGCACAACACATAGGAACAAAAGGCAGTGTGCTCCATGGTTACTCTCTCAGGTGGGCGTTAACATATCATTATCTCATGAACCAGCAGCGTGAGTTTTACACATTCGACTTATAGGACTGACATTATAAATTACCAGAAATTATATGGTAAAATCAAATCCTGATGTGACTTAAACGTGAGTATATACGTTATTTCAATGAAGGCTAATATTGCTGGAAAAGCAGCAGCAGTGAAGGTCACATGGCCCTCGAGCATATGCATAACGATTATTTAAACAGACAGATACATACATAAGGCACTATATGATTGATAGATAGATAAGGCACTATATGATTGATAGATACTTTATTAATCCCAAGGGGAAATTCACATACACCAGCAGCAGCATACTGATGATTAAAAAAATATATATTTCAATATACAGTTAACGTTTCTATGTGTAGTAATTTTTTTTTTTTTTTTTTTTTTTGAAATGCAATACAAGAGATGTCCAAAAAATCGCACAGTTCTGCTATAGCTTGAATTTTCTTTTTAGCAAAACTGGAGGGGGAGAGAAAGTTGTGTAATATCGATATGCTTTAACAATGGCATTATTTAATCCAACACTTAAAAATAGCTTACAGGTTCTATGGGGAAACCGAACTACAAAGCCATTGTTAAATAAATACGCTAAACTATAGGATTTTTTGGCAAACAATAGCTTATTCACAGTTTCTGGCTTAAGTGTCGCCTTGCAGCAAGACACATTGTACCTTTTTGTAAATGGTATTTCACCTCATTTCCTACATGGCTGATCATTCCAGAATGAGGATTAGTTTGCTCAATAAGCTTAGAGCACTTAACCTCCTGCTCTGTCACTCACACAATATGATGTTAGCCCTTCACTTGTCTGGCTGAGTGTTGGCTGTGATAAGGTTTGCGTAACACTTGTCTGACAAGATCTGGATCCTAAGCACATGCGGACTGAAGTCCGGGGCCGCTCTTAATTCTTTTACAGCACCAGTTTAGTGCTGCAGGTGATCAAGGAATAAGTTGGAGGACTAAAGGTTTTGTCACATTAGACGACTTTTCCAGCAGTTTTGAGTTGTAGCCTTCATTTGCTTAATCTTAGCCAATCGGAGATGAACTCCCATGAAGCCTAATCATCTATGATTGTATGGGGTATGGGGGCTTTGAAAGTGGATACTGTATGGTGGCTCCCGCCCAAGATTAAGGATCTGCGCAGGGATCTTTACCTTACCGGTTGAACTTCTGTTGCCGCCTTAAGGGATCCTGCTCCGTTGGGCCCTTGAGCAAGGCCTTTAACTGAAACATCGCTCCAACAATAATATTGATAGAGCACATTTTCATACAAATGATGTCACTCAAAGTGCTTTACATGATGAAGAAAGAGAAAAAAGGACAAAGTAAGAATTAAAATTGGAGAACACTAACATAGAATAAAAGTAAGGTCTGATGGCCAGGGAGGACAGAAAAAACAAAAAAAAAACTCCAGATGGCTGGAGAAAAAAATAAAATCTGCAGGGGGTCCAAGGCCACGAGACCACCTGGCCCCCTCTAGGCATTTTACCTAACATAAATGATCAGTCCTTATTGTATTCAGGGTTCTCATGGAAGGACTTGATGATGATGATGGTCATGTGGACTTCTGGTCTTTAGTCCATCAATGTAGGGACATCACGGTGCTTTGATCAGGTGGTGGTGGCGCAGGTCGCTACCACAGAAGAGATAGTAGGGGTCAGTACGGATTTTGGAGCCACCATGAATAGTAATGATAATTAATTGAATATATGGAGCATCAGGATTAAATTAAAATGAAGTTATGAGAAGACCATGTTAAAATAATGTTGTGTTAGCAGTTTTTTTTAAAGTGCTCCACCGTATCAGCCTGGTGAATTTCTATCTGTCTGCTATTCCAGATTTGAGGTGCATAACAGCAGAAGGCCGCCCGCCTCACCACTTCTTTTAAGTTTTGCTCTTGAAATAATAAGCAGACACTCATTTGAAGATCTAAGATTACGATTTGGAGTGTAAGGTGTCAGACATTCTGAGATGTAGGATGGAGCAGATTATTTAAGGCTTTGTAAACTAGAAGCAGTATTTTAAAGTAAATTCTGAATGACACAGGTGACCAGTGTAGTGACTTCAAAACTGGAGACATGTGCTTGGATAAATAAATGTCTGCTGTCAGTTCTGCAGTCCAAATTTTAAAGAGTTACAATGGATTTAGAAAGTGAAGTCAAAGAGAGAACTTTATTTGTACCCCCAGGGGAGATGTGGTTTTTACAGAAACTCCTTAATAAACAGGGGTGGGCAGAACAGAGGTGTTTTTTTTTTTTTTTTTATTATTGTATTATTTGTTGGCGTATTCACGTCTTTTTCATTACGAACAACTATAAACTTACTTATGCCTATCCTTATATATAGTCGACCCCCAAAATTCACGGGGGTTACGTTCCTAGAGCACCCATGAATTGTTAAAAACCGCAAATTTTGGATGTGGTCACAAAAATGCCTATTTTATTAGTTTAAACCCTACATATGCCCCTAAAACACTTTAATTTCATTTCAAACTCGGCTTAATACATTACCCTAAAAAAAATAAAGAATGTAAAGGTAAACCCGTATACTGCACAGTACTGTACTGCTATGTCTCCTGCAGTGCTAGAATGTAAAATACCAATGTTACTGCTATATGTACAGGAATTCATGCAAGCGCATTTTCTTTAGTATAAGCAGTGTAAATATGTAATTAATAAAAATGCAGTAAAATGTACGGGTACTCGCCAATAATGAATGATATTGATTGAAGATGATGAATTAGTTGTGCAGTACGCTCAACTTCCTTTGCTTCAGTATCTTCTGAGGGGTCTTCTTCTGGTGGGGTTTCCCGCTGGCTTTTCTTGATAGGTTTGAGGAACATTGTGATGGGAAGTTGCTGTCGTTGTTTCTTCATGGTGGCAAGGAGGGTTTTATATGTCTGAAAGGCAGCATCTATTCCTTTGTGTTCTCTCTACAGTACTAAAAAATGTATACAGGTATTATATTTTACCAGTAACGGCGCACTACACAATGATGTGCAGTGAATACACTTGACTTGAGCATTTCTAGTTCTCATCCTCTTTCTCTGTACGTTTATCATTCATTTGCTCAGAGGTTGATGCGCTTGCTGCTTCCTGAGCAGCTCTTCTGTTCTCCACCCTAGCGGCCCGCTGCTTTTCTTTCGTTGGCATCTTTTCGAGTTAAAACTGATTAAGTCAGTGTTTGTGTTGTACGTTTTCTTTAATTTTTCACGTAAGATGGCACTTAAGTGTTCAATCTGCCTCAAGAATGATTTAAGATATTAAGAGTTAGAGAAAGTGACGGTGAAGGTGGTAGGGATAAACAGAGAAATAACCTTGGAGGTCAATCATCAGCCCGAAAGCAGATAGTAGACGTCGCATAGTATATGTGTATCAAATTTCAGGTCAATCAGTCAAACGATTTGCGAGCTAACAGGTGATTTAAAATCCTGGACAGAGAAACGGACAGCCACGGTAGTGTATTATATAATAAGATATGGAAATTTAGCTGAATTTACGTTAATATTTGTTTCAAAATTAGTAAATTATATTATTCTTAATAATTTAGCGTTAAAACGCATGAAAAATTATATATTGCCATGAAAAAGCCATAAATTGTGGAGGATATTTGTGGTTTCCACACTTTATTATTAGTTAGGTTCTAAGGAAAAATCCACGAATAACTGAGGCCACGAACTCTGAACCACAACTTTGCAGGTCAACTGTATAGAGAGAGAGAGATTTGAAAGGCACTATATGATAGACAAATCAATTAATAGAGATGGATATTGAGACACACACACACTAAAATGACTAAAACGGGAGAAAACAAAATCTGAGTTGGCAGTTGCAGTCCCAGTGAGACGCTATACAGGCGTATTGATGTTGGTATAAAGGCACTCCAGTTGCGTTTCTTGACCCCCTTCTGTGGAATAATTCATTGGCTGAAAATCCTCCGTGTTCGTGCATCAAAGAGCGGGTTTGCAGTGTTGTTCATGATGGATCCGAGTTTCAATTTTCGTTCATCCTGTATGACATCCAGGGGTCCAGAGTGTGTCCCTTAACTGAGCCTGCCCTTTCAATTCGCTTGGTGATTCTTGTGAAGTGATGTTACCAGCACAGCACAGCGCACCGGCCATTACAGAGCTATAGAAGATGGGAAGGATGTCAGTGCCCATGTTGAAGGACCACAATCTTCTAAGGAAAAAATGAGTCTGCTCTGCCCTTTCTTCTGTAGTTCATCTGTCCAACCTGTCATTGCTCTGGACCCCCCCCACGTAGTTGTGGAAGTGGACCACCTCAATATCCACTCCTTTAATTAGTGATCAGACATGGTGGCTCTTTGGTATGACAAAAGTCCATAAGCAGTTCCTTGGTTATGCTGATGTTCAGTTGTTGACAATTCTCAAAGTTCTCCCCCCTGACTCCTCTTCCTTGTCTTGTATCCCCCCAATAAGGGCAGGATCATCAGAGAATCTCTGACCTGCTGTTGTATTTACAGTCGGAGGCATGGCCCCCACATTCTAATGCGGGCCCTTCACTTATGGTTAAGGAAGACGTGATACCTAATAGGATTTAAAATAAAGTAAGTGAGGTTAATGATGTGAAAACATAAGAAGTATTATGTACATTTATTGAATTTATTTATAAAGTAAAGATCCTAATGAAAAACTTACAATAGAATCAAAAATTATTACAAAATATGTTTTCTAGCTTTCTTTGACGTAAAATTTTCAATGGCCTCACTAAAATCAACATGTTTAGCTAAATCATTTTCGATACACAGAATTGCTAGATGATTAAGTCGTTTTTGACTAGTTGTACTTCTTTGCCATGTTTTTAATGAATTTGCTAATCCGCTAAACGTTCTTTCTGCTGAAGAAACAGTAACTGGGACCATACAAAACAATTTAATAGCGAGACAGATATTGGCAAATATACCTTTTTTGTCGTAAATTGCGTTCAAAATTATAATTGGGCTTTTTTCAACACCAAAAACTGTCTTGTAAATACTTTTGAAGTGAAAGATTTCATCCAGTAAGTCATCTGACAGATCTTCTGCATATGCATGTACAGGTTTTGCAGCTCTTGCGGTGAGCTGACCATTGTCCAAGTTCTGAAAATTCAAAATGGGTGAGAATAATTAACATATGGCATCTGTTGCTTCCAATCTTGTCTTTAAATCGCTGATGATAAAATCCAAAATTTGGAAAACTACCGATCTTTTGAAATCATATTCTGGTTCTGTAGAAGGTTTTTGGTTATTTGGAAATTGAGTTTGCACTGCTGCTACCTCAGCAACTGCTTTCGCCTCCTGAATAATACTTTCCCACGAGTCACGTAAAGGCTGCATTTCTTCAAGTAGGTCTTTTACAAGTGAAGTTTCAACATCGAGTGTTATTCCTTTACTTTGTTTGACAACGTTCTTGATGTCAATACTTGCTAATATTTTGTGCCAAAGCACTGTCATTAGCAGACCTTTATCAGATCCGAAATATTTTCTTAGGCCTTGTATTCAATGCTGAAGGGGTTAATCCTATATGACACCAAATCAGCAATTAGTATCAAAATTTTCGACCAGTGGAGAGATCTACGTTTTATTTGGATTCGTAAAATGTCAAAGCGAGAAAGTTGTAGAAAAATGTATGTAGAAATTTTTTTTATCTGAAACATTTTTGATATTGTTTTTAGTTTTCAAAATATTTTATGCTGAAGTTGACACTCAACGCTGTAGGATCAATTCTTGCTTTCTGTTCATACGTTTTTGTTTGTGCATAATATCTAGTCATCCTGCGCCGGGCCCCCTGGCTAGAGCCCTGTCTGCTCCCCCCTTGTGGGGGCCATGGTCGGAGGTGTGCAGAGTAAAGTATTCACACTCCCTTCCCTTTCCGCACACATTGCGTTTTAGGTTTAATTTTTTTAATGGGTATGTTTGACATTTTTTGCTCCTCAGTCTTCACTATCATCTGTATAATATCTATGTGAAAAAAATATTTTCAGAAAGTTTTTTGTTAATTTATTAAAAATGGAAAAAAACTGAAAACATGCATCACAAGTAAACTAAAGGAACTAACTATTAAGGAACAGATCCTGCAGCTCATGCCATGGACAGGCGTGTCTGTGAGCAGTCACTGTGGGTTCATACCAGGAAGGTCGCGCTTCACTAATGTACTGGAATTCTTTGAGGAAGCAACAAACAACAATAGAGGTGTGCAGTTAATATTTATCTTGTTTTGTTCTGAAGACTTTTGATAAGGTACCGCATGAAAGGTTCAAACTAAAAGGTGAGAATTGAGCTCACAGTGGGTAGGTGGGTACACGATTGTCTCAAACACAGCAGCAAAGGCTTATGGTGAGGCAGATCCTTCTCAGAATTAAGACTCGTGTTAACAGTGGTGTCTGTGCTGGGACTGCTGCCCTTTTTAATATACTGAACATAAGTAATCTAATAAGAGTATAATCATTATGTTGGTATGCAGTCGATGTAAAATCTGTGCAGTTGTCGCATAAGGACTTGGACAGCAGACCTGTTTGGGTAGATTTGTGTTAGGTGAAATTTAATAAATGTCAAGAATTACATGTAGGGAGTGAAAATGTTAGGCTTGAATACACAATGGGGGGTCTGAAACTTGAAAGTACTCCACCGGGAAAAGGATTTAGGGGTCGTAGTGGACTGGTCAGTGTCTACATCCAGAACGTGTACAAAAGTGATCAAGAAGGCCAATGGTGTCATAAATGTAATGGCACCCTTTTATGTTTTGCACATTCACTTTTTGTGCATAAGACATACATTCAGTTCATTTCACTTTTGATTTAAGCTTCTCAATGAAAATGAATTAAAAAAAAAAACTGCAAAGTGAAAATTCATCATCATATTCATCATATTATTAAAACATAAATAAATAATGATGGATAAATCAATAAAACAGAAGAAATGCGTGAGAGGACTTAGCTTTGTCCATTCCTTGGCTACCCAGTCATGCAGAGCCATGGCGTTCATTAAGAGCAGGGGTGGGCAACTTCGGTCCAGGTGGGCTGCAGTTTCTTAATGAGAAGTCAATTATTGCTCAAGTGACATTTTAGTGGTCTCGCTTGTTAAGGTTCCCCACCATTAATCACTTATCTCAGTCTTAAACAGCTGTGTTTTAATGGCTCCTTATTAGCAGTAAGGTGTAAATGATGAAAGAAACCAGCATTTCTCCATCTTCCTTGTCTCCATTTACACCTGTGTGGACTTATCATGTGATATTTGGTTAAAAAAAAATGCGTGACGGACTCAAAGATCAGTTTTAGGCTTCAAATCCTTTGGATGATATCCTTGGAAAGGGAAAAAGTCTACGATGTAAGAACTTGACTTTGCAGACTAACAAACCATAAAATTAAATAAGGTCTTAAGCATTTCTAATTAAGCATTTGGGTAAGAATGAAAACCTGCAGCCACTGAAGCCTTCCAGGGCCAACGTTGCCCACCCCTGTTTGAGTTTAGTGTTTGCTTTCCGTCCCGATTTTTCATTTTTCCTCCTTCTCCCTTCCTTTTTCTCTGCTTACTTTTTCTTTCAGAAGAACATGGTGGTTTCTCTTAGTGTGTCACTCATTCCGGCCCAACCCTCCAAAGATGGCATCTCCAACCCACAATTTCCTAAAGCAGAAGTTCTGAGGTTCAGCCCTAAGGGGCCCCACCCAGACGCTGCAGGTTTTTGTTCCAACCAGTTGCCAATTCCCAGTCATTTTTACGTTTAATCAAGTATGCCCATTTAATTTGCTGTCCCTTTTTATTTGCTCTCTTATTTTACTTTCAGAAAAATCCATTAATGTTGGATTTTTATATATTTTTTTTTTTGTATCTTTAAATACTTAACCTCCGTCTTATCATTTACTTCTTGATCCACTGTGTCTGTGCAGTTTGCTTTAATTGTACCTGAATACGGTCATGTGACGACTTTCAGCTTCATTTCGGACTGGCCATTTGTCAGTATGTCGGTCAGGTCTGGGTCACCGGTATGCAGTGTAAAAGAGGAGGAGACAAAAAGATTTGGGGCAACATCGCAAACCATATATTGTAAAGGCAAAATAAATTGAATCTTTCCAGCAAAAGAAACTTCTCTAAGGATGCGAGTCTCCAACTGTCCAAGATGCCGACATATTCAGTTAAATGCCAACCAGGCAAGGAAAGATTGGTCCAGGTGGAAGGACACCGAAAGTGAAATTGTCACTCATCTGGGGCCTCATGAATAAACGGTGCGTACGCACAGAAATGTTGCGTAAGAACATTTCCACGTTCAAATCGCGATGTATAAAACCTAAACTTGGCGTAAAGCCACACACATTTCCATGGTAAATCATACCCTGTCATAAGTTCTCCACTTGGTTTTGCAGACTGGCGGCACCCAGCGTCAAAGCAGTGCTACTGTTCCTGTGTGGTTTATCTTTCTTTTTCAGATCCACTACACTGAAATTAACCGCATATTGTTTATTAGTTTAATGCATCTGATTGTAATTGACCATTAACAATATAATGGTCCACAGAATGGTCAAACTATTCCAAATACCATAACTGCTTTAACGTTGTTACTCTCACTGCACCTTCTTCTTCTTCTTCTTCTTCTTTCAGCTGCTCCCGTTAGTGGTTGCCACAGCAGATCATCTTGTTCCATATCTAAATGTCCTCATCATCCCGCTCTGTCACACCCGTCACCTGCATGTCCTCACTCACCACATCCATAAACCTCCTCTTAGGCCTTCCTCTTCTCCTCTTCACTGGCAGCTCTATCGTTAGCACCCTTCTCCCAATATACCCAGCATCTCTCCTCTGCACATTTCCAAACCAACGCCATCTTGTTTGCAAATAAGAAAGGACTGCATAACAGAGGACTAAACTTGTGTTATTTTTGTTTGCAGGTTCAGAGCAACGAAGGTGGACCAGCTGCTGGAGGTAAAAATGGTAAGGAAGACAACGTGCACTTCATGATTTCACCGTCTCCTTTGTCTTTGTCCTTGGTGTCCTTCCACAGAACATACGACTCGTGTCGTGTTTTGTCCCATCTTTGTTAGCACGTTGTGTGCTTTTTAAGCTATTATAATCAACCCCCACTTAACTTCCTTGAGAAATTCCGTTTTCATGTGAAGTGGAACGCTGGCTTTTGTTAAAAGAATTCTAAAAGCACCGTTGGCATGCGGATGCCTTTTCAGAACCTGCTCGCCTGGTTAAATTCACATTGATGCTCTCCACAAGTGTCAGCTTTATATGGACATGAAATCGCCGACGTGCCGAGCACCACAAGGCAGCAGTTGGACTCGTCTATGAGGTTTTATTTACTTTGGAACTGCAGGGTTTGACGTGTCAATTACTGGCCTGTGATGTTCCAGAGTTTCTAACATTGGAAGCTGCCTCCGTGAAATATGCGCATTCCTGAGTAAGTACTTCGGGAGCCCGGATCACGCTGAACAAAGCAGGGCTCATCCACCGCAGTCTTCTGAGCACGTGATGCAGGATGGCATTTTCTAACGCCATTTAAAGATCGGTGCCTTGTTTGTCTTTTTGATATTCCACACTCTTGGCTTTTTCAGTTGGGGTGGTGGTTTTGGAATGGGGGGGATTTAACACATTCAAGTTTGAGTGGCTTGGCTTCACTTTTTGATGATTTTTGTAAGAGGTTGCTTTGTATTTGGCTTTTTTTTTGGTAAACACCTTTGAATTGTGCAGTTGACTTTAAGGTTTAAGGTTTCTTTATTTAGTCCTGTTTATACAATAAAACATGAAATTGGCCTTCTCAGTTGCATCTAATAACAGACAGAATGAAATAAAACAGACAAATAGAAACAAGAAAGGTTAAGGTAAGGCAGTTAGATAATACATATTTATACAAAAAAAAAGTTACGAGATATATATCAAAACCTTAATCATTATCCATGCCACTAGGAAGAAAGGAGTTTGTGGAGTGATTTGTGTGGGTTTCCAAAGCGACTCTCCTTCCTGATTTACTGAACTTTTAGTTCTCCATGTAATGGATGACTGTCATCAGTTGAGATGATTTCCAGTTTCTTTAGCACTGCCTGCCCTCTGACACACACACACACACACACACACACTAGTCAAGTCATCTCCATCAGCCCCAATAACTTTAGCGACATACTTCATAATCTGCTTGAGCTTTTTTGAGTTTTGGTTTGTCAGACTATTAAACCAGGTAATGAAACTGAAAGTGATCACAGACTGCGATAAAGGACAACATGAGGTCCTTGTCTACTTTAAATAGTTTGAGTTTATGGAGGAGAAATAAGCGCTGGTTGCATTTAGAGAATAATTTTTTTGTATTTGTATTACAGTTAAGATTGTTATCTAGATAAGTTACTAAGTATTTATATTCAGTCACTATTTGAATACACAATGGGCGGTCGGAAAATCGAGAGTACACCTTATGAGAAGGATTTAGGAGTCATAGTGGACTCTAAGCTATCAACTTCCCGACAGTGTTCAGAAGCCATTAAGAAGGCTAACAGAATGTTATGTTATATAGCGCCTTGACGTGTGGAGTACAAGTCCAAGGAGGTTATGCTCAACCTTTATAATGCACTGGTTAGGCCTCATCTTGAGTACTGTGTGCAGTTTTGGTCTCCAGGCTACAAAAAGGACATGGCAGCACTAGAAAAGGTCCAGAGAAGAGTGACTAGGCTCATTCCAGGACTACAGGGGTTGAATTATGAGGAAAGATTAAAAGAGCTGAGCCTTTACAGTTTAAGCAAAAGAAGATTAAGAGGTGACATGATTGAAGTGTTTAAAATTATGAAGGGAATTAGTACAGTGGATCGAGACTTGTATTTTAAAATGAGTTCATCAAGAACACGGGGACACAGTTGGAAACTTCTGAAGGGTAAATTTTGCACAAACATTAGGAAGTTTTTCTTTACACAAAGAACGATAGACACTTGGAATAAGCTACCAAGTAGTGTGGTAGACAGTAAGACGTTGGGGACTTTCAAAACTCGACTTGATGTTTTCTTGGAGGAAACAAGTGGATAGGACTGGCGAGCTTTGTTGGGCTGAATGGCCTGTTCTCGTCTAGAATGTTCTAATGTTCTATTTCTACCTCATCTCCCAGAACTACAATAGGTGAACATACAGATTTCTGTCTCTTAAAATCAAATATCAGAGCCTGACTATCCGGCTAGGAGACCCGTCTTGTTTGCACAATAAACAACAACAACATTTATTTCTAGAGCACATTTTCATACAAATGATGTAGCTCAAAGTGCTTTATATGATGAAGAAAGGGGAAAAAAAAGACACAATAAATAAGAATTAAAATTAGGGAACACTAACATAGAATAAAAGTAAGGTCTGATGGTCAGGGAGGATAGAAAAAAAAAAAAAACGGCTGGAGAAAAAAATTAAATCTGCAGGGGTCTGAGGCCACGAGACCACCCAGCCCCTCTAGGCATTCTACCCAACATCAGTGACCTCAGTCAGTCCTCATTGTATTCAGGGTTCACGTGGAAGGACTCGATGATGACGGTCATGTGGACTTCTGCCATTTAATCCATCAATGGAGGGACATCATGGTGCTTTGATTAGGTGGTGGTGGCGGCGCAAATCACAGAAAACCAGAAAAAGGACAGCAGAGAAAGTAGGGGTTAGTATGGATTTTGGAGCCACCATGAATGATAATGATAATTAATTTAATCCTGATGCTCTGTATATTCAATTAAGATCAAGCTCTGAGAAAGCCATGTTAAAGTAATAAGTTGGTAGCAGTTTTTTAAAGTGCTCCACCATATCAGCCTGGTCAAATTCTATTGGTAAACTCGTATTCCAGATTTGAGGCGCATAACGGCAGAAGGCCGCCCGCCTCACCACTTCTTTTACGTTTAGCTCTTGGAATTCTAAGTAGACTCTCATTTGAAGATCTAAGGTTACAATTTGGAGTGTAAGGTGTAAGAAATTACGAAATATAAGATGAAGCAGATGAAGGCTTTGTAAACTATCAGCAATATTTTAAAGTCAATTCTAAATGGCACCGGTAACCAGTGTAGTGACGCTAAGACTGGGGTGTTGTGCTCGGATTTTCTTTTCCTAGTTGAGATTCTACCAGCTCCATTCTGCACACATTGTAATCGATTGAGGTCTTTTTTTGGGTGGTCCTGAGAGGAGAGTGTTACAGTAATCTAGTCGACTAAAAACAAAAGCATGAGCTAATTTCTCTGCATCTTTCAATGATATTAGAGGTCTAACTTTTGCTACATAAGTGGAAAAAATACTGTCCTAGTGATCTGATTAATATAAGATTTAAAATTGAGGTCAGAGTCAATAGTTGCCCTTAAATTCTTTACCTCCGTCTTGACAATCAAGGCAGTTGTGCTAAAATCCATACAGGCATTTGCTTGTGCTATTTTAGATTTGTGGGACATTCCTTGAATTACCCCCTCACCAATCTTGCAAGGGAAAACTTAAGGAACTGTTGGCAGGATTGGCACTCCAGCCACTGTATAGAAAAATAAAATAAAAACCACACACACACACACACACACACACACACACACTTCCACTCCATTCAAAATAGTGTGGTGCTGAGGTGTCACCCGTTGTGTGGCTGCACTTGGGTCCTAATCTGGGATCCTGGGGTGGTTTGTGGTCCTTTTAGCAATGCACTGTATATCTGTGCATGCTCCCAACCTTGTATCCATTTTAGTGTGGTGCTCCTATCGGCAGTGCAAGTGTTCCCCATGTAACTGAAGAACAAACATTTGTACAAAAACTTACTAAAGTGCCAGGGTTGTCTTCTCAGATGCGAGTCATAGACTGCAGGGATGGGGTGGTGGTTCCTTTTAAAGCATCTCTACAGGAAGGTGGCAGGTTCGAGTGGCAGAACTGGAGGTGACGATGCTGCACCTTGTGCCGCCGATCGTCGGGTCTGAAGGTAAAAACAGAGGAGTGAAATTTTGCAACAGTGCAGACCCTCAACTTGGAGTGGAATTGCAAGGAAATGAACCCTGGACACATCTACCAGGCATAGTCATGGTGGGAAATGTAAGCAGATCCTCAAGATATGTATGAGGTTTTATATATATTATTTGCCATTGTTTATTTGTTCAATGCCTTGATTTCATGAAATATTAAGATATTAAACACCATGCGTTTCCATTAAAACTGAGGTGTTTTGAAACTTTTCATTGGTAATGTATATGTTACGGCCAAAACCCGAAGTTCAGCCAGTTCCTGAATTGGCTGGACATTTCGCGTTTTGGCCGCGAGGTGTGGCCAAAGTCCGAATTACTAGAACTGACCCACGTATATGCTACTTTGGCCGTCCATTTCGCGAAGTGGCGAGAACTCCCTGGCCAAAATCTGATGCGCTGATGTAAGACTGTCCGCTCAAGGTGCGAAGATGCTTAAAAACTTTCAGATGTAGATTCAGAAGTGAGTTTTCCATTCTGCACGAGAAATGGCTCAAGGCAGGTCTTGTTCAGAAAAGCGGACGCCACTTGAGACGGCCTTCCCCTCGCCCAAACACTTTAAGGTCAATAAAATAGGACCCTGATGTTAAGTCACTATTTTAGGACTAAAATGATAACAGAAATGTGAAACCTACTTTGTAGCAGTGCTACTATTAGTTAAAACCGCAACTCCCAGCAGGCCCTGCAGAGGCACTGATTGGTCTTCTGTCTGGGGTGTAGGGAGTGTTGGGGTCAAAGGTGGTCAGAGTGGCTCTTAAAAGGAGGGCAGCTGTCCAAAGAGGAAAAGTGTTGTTTTTTTTTGGTATTCCGTGTACCTGTCTGGCTGCCTTCTGTTGATGAACCGTACTTAGTCGTTGTGTCCCGGATTGTTCCGTTGTTGGAGTCTGGATAGTCTTCTGTCTACACGTGCGCTGAGGACTGATAGTGGATTCATGGCTTTCCCGCAAGAAAAGGAGCGCTCCTGTACCGTCCACCCATCTTCACCTTTACAACGTCTACCGGTAGGACTGTCTATTCATTCCCTTTCAATGTACAGATCTCCAGACTTCCTGTCGTCATCATTTCATTACATCCGGTGCTGTTTTCCATGGACTTTGCTGTGGGATGTTGTTTGTGTCTGTGGTTTAATGTAATATCGCCAGAGGGGTACTGGGGTGGTTTTTTGTTGTTTTCACTTCTTTCATTATACAGTGGACCCTTGACTTACGAACTCAATTCGTTCGCAAGGGCTGGTTGTAACTCAAGTTGGTTGTAAGTCAAGACTATTTTTCCCCATAAGAAATAATGGAAATACCCATAATGCGCTCCGAACAGCAACACTTACTTAACCTTTTCATAATAAAAAAGGGTTGTATAATGTGCATAATTTACCAAAACACCAATAATTTTTCTAATGTACTAACCAAAAAGTTATAAAAAGAAACAGACAATTTCATAACCAGAAACAAACAATTTCATACTGTACTCACCATTTAATTTGACATCTTTGGACTGCAGGAAGGGAGGAGGAGGAGAATGAAACAGAAGGTGGTTATTGTTTAGAAGGAGCCTCCTTATGAAAATCTTTTTATTGTAAAATTGTCGAGATGGTGGATTTCGACATGCTGTACATATTAGCGAGATCGGTCACACAACACCAATCTCATATTTCCTTTTCCTTCTTCGTTTCGATTGTGATCGCTGTTTCTCAAGTTAATAATGACAGTAGTCGAGCACTCAGTTCAAAGCTGGTCGTGTTGTAAACTGCTGTAATAATACAATCCAAAGCAAGCCGGTGCTGACTCAGCCTGATGACATCATCATGTGCTGCGCCAGCCCGCTAGCTAACATCCCTTAACGATCGCTTTCTTTACCTTCATTACCTTCTCTTCCTTCCATAGCAATTATGCGTCTTGCTTGCCATGGTCTTAGTGAATTATATATATAGATAAATCACTGCACTGACTGAAATTACATCCACAAACTCGTGTATCTGGGCTCCGACTGACGCTTACGAACACTCTTGGCTGTTTGTTTACAATCACACAAGCGGATACACGTGACCGCATTCGGGTCGTAACGCAAGATGTTGGTGGTAAATCAAAACAAAAATTTTGGTCGTAAATAAGTTGTTCGCATGTCAGGCCAGTCGTATATCAAGGGTCGACTGTATTCTTTAATTGTTGTTTGATCCCAGTGTGCATTATTTTGTCTCTGTTTGTGAGTGTGTGCGGGTCGGGCTGAGGGTGTCCCTGGGATCTCCTCCATTTAAAAAAAAAAAAAAATAAAATAAAAAAAAATAAAAAAAAATCACCATTGTCTTGATGGTGTGAATCTTCGTGGCACCGGACCACTACAACTTATATACCTAATCTTAATTATTGTGAAACAACCAAGTGGCGTCCACTTTCTGAAGAGCCGCCAAGGCTACACTCGATGCAATTGCACTAATAGTGCACAACAAATCGCTGCTCATTAAAGTCCAATAATTGACTTTAATAAAGTAATAATGTGCACAAAGCAACCCCCACTCCACAATACTCATAAATCAATACTATAATCACTACAATAATCAATCCTCCTCTCCCAGACGCGTTATCCCTCTGCCACCCGACTCAGCTCATCTGTCTGGGATTTCCCAGAGTCCTTTATAGTCCTTGACCCGGAAGTGCTTCTGAACCCTGAGTCCATGTGACTTCCTAGCACTTCCAGGTCAGATCAAAAACGCTTCTTTTTCATCCCGGAAGTACGTCATTTCCTCTGTCGCTGTGACTAAGACGTACTTCCGAGTTATAGGGAAAATAGAAGTCCTTGCTCCTTCCTGCAGCGTCCCCTGCAGGCCCCCATGGTATCCAGCAGGGCTGTGATGTAAAACTCCACGGTCCATGATGCCCTGCTGGAACTCGGGGCACCTCTATGTTGCAAGAAGGGCTCCACCTGGCGGCCTGGGGGTATTGGCCAGGGTGAATGGCCGCCCACATCCCACAGTATGAAATGCAGGACTTCCAGGCTAAAGAACTCTTTCTTTCCCAAGGCCATTAGACTCCTAAATAACTGACTGGAGTTTATGACCATGGTGCACCTCATTCTGACTTCCTCACACAACTGTATTGGACTTGTCCATCACACACCTTCCTGCACATTATGCTGCCTCTGTTACTTATTATCTGTGTGATACTTATTATTTATGTTTATCTTTATACATTGGTTTTGTCATTTGGTGTGGACAGCAAATAAAGAATTTCATTGTACAGGGAAACGTGTTTCCTTACTGTGCACATGACAATAAACTTTGAACTTGAACTTAAGTTGCTCAGGCAGTTTTTTCATATGTGACCATTGAGCAACCTTATTAATCTTAACATTAAATGGTCTTAAATCTCGCTTCAAGTTTCATAGCACCTGCCTGAGGGAAGAGCAGAATGGAAATTGTCCATGTAGGGTGATTCTGGTCCTTTTATGATTTGTGTTGCCTTTGCCCAATCTAAATCCGTTAAGTAGATCTCTCATTCACTAGCTAGGTGGAGGTAAGGAATACCCCAAGGTATGTCCTGCATAGATGGTATCTGTGTGCCAATTATGCTCTACGCGGTTTGTGCCATTGTGATCCTTACCTGAAATGCTGCCATGCCCACCATGTAGTCTGTCAGGATTAACTCTCAATGAGGGCTGTTGGTGACATTCGGGTCTTCCTCAGATGTCTGTGAAAGTACAGTCACTGATGGGTGTTTTTGGTGACCGGTGTATGTTCTGGACACCTAAGATCATTGTTGATGGTAAACCCCAACCCAGGGAATAAAACAGTTGAGTCTGCTGCACTCGGGTCCTTGTCTGGGATCTTGAGTTGGTTTGTCATGTGCTGGGTGTAGCAATGCACTGTATCAGCACTCTTACAAACAGCCCACTCTTTTGACACTGGTGCTCCATCTTCTGGTGGTTGTGAAAATTTACACAAATAACTCCAGCAAGACAAATTTAATGGCAGGCACTTAATTTATATGGGGGGGGGATGTGACAAAGCCAATATTATTTGAAGTCCCAACAAATATGCCTTAAAGTGCTTAAGCAAATCGAGCTTTAGCTGGCTGGCATAGCACAACACTGCAGGATTTTATTGTAAGAAGCATAACCCGGGTTATTCATTTTATATTCATTATTAATGTTGCGTAAGATCTCGCTCGTCGTTTTTCACTTTTCATTTACTATTTCATTACTTGTTTGCATTAGTTTTAAAATTGAATTTCTGTTTTATGAATATATTCCTAACTGGCTCATCCAGTCCCGAATACGTTCCTGTGTTGTGTTTTGCGCTGCCTCCTTGACTACAGGTGTTGTGATACTGAAGGAAATTTTTAGGCAGTAAACTCCTCTTTTTCACAATCATATATTACTAAAGACTTCTATTTTATTTTTTTAATGTATTTATTTTTTTAATTTTCACTTCAATTTTATTACATTTTGAAAGTGGAATATAGAATCCATAGTGAAATATTTAATGTATGATATATATTGCAGGGTGGCTCTGTTAGTGTCTTTATGTGCTTACAAATACCGTATTGTTAAAATAAACTTGTACACTACTGATGGTGTAGTTATACGCACACTAGGAGAGTGAATTAAATAGATTTGAATTTTGTGATATATAATATACACACACTCACACTCACACTCTAGCCGACGCCCGCCGTAGCACACGGCGGTGTAAGAATAGGAATGGAAAACGGTGAGAAAGGAATTCAGAAATCAAGAAGAAATAAATACTTCTTGAAAGACGCAGTTGTGAATAGGTGTTTTGGTGGAGACAACAGATAATGAGTCAAAAGAGCTAACCCTAGAAAAAGCCACGTACAACTGACTGTGGCTGAAGACTGGTTGTTAGAATTATTGTGAAGAGTAAACAGCATGTGGGTATGAGGAAGGCCGCGCTTCTGAAATTCGATTACATAAGTATAATCAATAACAACCTCAAAAAGATGTTGTTGTAGAATGTCTCTAGGTAATTCCTGCAGCTTAATCCAAAAGACTCGCACCTACAATATCAGGTCTGTGCTCCGATCTTTGGGTATCCGACAGTGCATGTAGAATTTCCGGCCCAGCAGGATTACATGTGAAAGTGATAAATAAATCGGGCTTTCCGAATTTACGTACTATGGCCATGGCATCCTGCTAGTTTTGTTGCATGTATCTTGGACTTCCTGGAAATGTGGACGGTAATATGATCATTTTGCCTACACGTACGTTATTTTCAGCGTTTGCTTGCAGTGCGTCTGACAGTCCTTTGTGTTGTTCCACCCGCAGATCTTGTTGATCTAATCTGAGATAGTTGAGACGCGCGCCCTCTGTTTTAACATACACATCTACGACGTACTGTTGGAATAGTTCGCCGCTGGAGTGCAAAATACGAAATGTATTCCTCATTGCTAATCTGTATGCGTAAAATTGGCATTGAGTAAGCCTTATTCGCTTGGCGGTTCTTTTATCGGGAACATGTTGTAAATCTTTGTACCAGCCAATGTCTCCGTAAGGGAATAAAAGTGGGTAAACCACAGGATCGCAATTCATATTGAGCGTGGAAATCTGTTTACAGGAGTTGCCTATGGGACAGATGCAAATGTCCCTTTCGGCAGGCGGTTCGCCATCTTCTCCGACAAAAATCGCTGCAACATCGGTATGACATGGCAGGATTTACAATGATACAATGCCCCGACTAGGGTTTTCCTCGAAAAGCATTCGTACAGATGCTGTTGGATTGGACTGAGCGGTTTCATGCATGTGTTTGTATGATTTAGCAAAGGGTTTGATGGTTCTGAGCATGGAATCTAGCTGGAGAAATTAATTTTCGCTGTATACAGAGTTTGCTTTATTTTGTAAGCGTACTTCAGAAGCTTGGCGAGCAATGCCGTATCGGCTATGTGTGGGCAGGACCGGTTTTGAGGTGGAAGTAGGACGAACCAGAAAAGAAAGAAATTATATATAAAAATTTCATTCTGAGCTGCTGTGTGGAATTCTCTGCATCATTTACCAATGTCCTGACCGACACTCCGGAGTGAACACTAAGTCCTGAACACACTACAGATACAGTAGTCCTTTGCTACAGCTCCATTTGCCATTACTCTTCCTCATGTGTCTCACACTTGCATTTCTTTCATCATGTTGCCAAAGTCAAACTGACCAATCATACCAAAGATGCATTGACCAATCAGATTGCTTAATGAGACTGGGCACACGGACCTTAGGGTTTTATTATATAGTAGATGAATGTTTGTTTCTGTAATTTTTTGACTCGATTTGTGACTCTCGCCCCCAGGCTTGCATGCATCTTGTGGTTTTTCTGTTCCACGTTGCCAGAAAGCCACAGTATTTTCAGACACCACTTTGAAGGCTCTGACGTTGCTGAAACTCCCATATGCGGATGGAAACGAGCCATGTCGCAATGGAAGTGCATTTGTAAAATAGGCTATAGATTTGATACCATGTAAAATGAGTACAGTGGTACCTTGGTTTGCAAACAGAATTCGTTCCGGAAACGTGCTTGTAATCCAAAGCACTCGGATACCAAAGCGAATTTCCCCATAAGAAATAATGGACACTCCGATGATTCATTCTACAACCCAAAAATATTCATATAAAAATGATTGATACAAAATATAAAATAAAAATACATAAAACAAATTAACTTGCGCTTTACCTTTGAAAAGAATTGTTACGTACACACGGTATATGTTCGTATGAATGTTGAGGAAAGACCGAGCACGAGAGACTATTACCCACAATCCTGGAGCGGCTCAGTTGTGATCCTGTAACGCGCAACAGAAAAATCGTATACTGTCAGGTTTTCAAGATACCGAAACTTTATTTCAATACAGGCGGGAACAAACGGGAGTGAAAGTGCGCCCTGATCGTTCCTGAAAGAGACTCCTCTCTGTCAAAACTGGTCACCACAGCTCCGCGTCTCGATCAAAAGAACATAAAAATCTTCCTTCTCAAAGGGGCGTGGCGGCTCGGGAGCCCCGACCAGAGCAGAGGATGTCTTTGGGAAGAGAGACAAGGCAGTGAGACACTAGGACAGGCACGACGCGGTCTTTTAAATGCAGATCATGTGGCACGCAGCTGATCTCGCAAAGAGGAGATGGAAAGCTGCGTTTGTTTCCCATTGTATCCCTGTTTTAAAGGGGGTTTCAGTGGAGCGGCCACATCACCTTGTGGCCGTGTTCACAATACATACTACTCGTATTACAAGATCTCGCTCGTTTATCAAGTAAAACTTATTAAACATTTTTGCTCCTTCTTGCAAAACACTTGCAGACCAAGTTACTCACAACCCAAGGTTTTATTGTATTGACGCTCATCGATTACTTTTGGCAACCCTAGTTCAGACTTTGGTTCCAGACTGGCACACCTTCTGCCTTCATTTTACACCTTCATGCAATTTTAGTCTGAATTAAAACTTTAATAGAAAGCCTTGAAATATTTGGACTATTTTAGGCTTTGTGTGTGCGTGTTTGTCAGAGTCCATGTCTTCTAATGGTATAGCGCCCCCCCTATTTTACACTCTTTGCATGGAGGATATGCGCTCTCGCACCGTCGGTGTCCTTTTTCATTTGTGTTAGAAATCCAAAGTCAGTGTTTTGCGTTTATTCAACTTTAATAACCCTGTGCCTGAGATCTGCCGCTTGTCTGTGAGCTTCAGTGAGCACCGAGTCCCAGAAGGCCTTAGGTTATCAAAATAGAAACGACTGAGTCATTTCAAGTTCAAAGTTTTATTTGCCGTTTACAACAAGTACGCTGGACTTTATTTGTTCTTGTTCTCTCAGTAACTGATAAGTAAAAAGCAACAAAGAGTTCATGAGAACTGCCTGAAGAGGACCAACTGCCATGTATATTACAGCATGTAGTGTGGGAAAACTGTGCACAAGAGCGAGCAGAACATAATAAACTGGTGACGCACAGCGTTAATAAGAACTGTGGGTGATGTTCACGACACTTGGAGCCAGCCAATCATGGCACCTGCATCTTAGAGCTGACAAAGAGTTTCAAAACGTTGTAATAGCAGAATAAGATTTCTGTTTTATGGTACAGGTTTTGTTTTGGTGGGGGTCATGGAAATCTGTCAGATTTAAGATGCTCAATTCTTTGATTTGTCTCCTTTGTCATTTGACATTCCAGATGCCTATGAAATCAAATATCTGCACTAAATAAAAACGTATGCCTGTATCTCTATAGAGTGCCTTCCGTAATGTTTGGGATAAAGACACATTATTCCTTAATTCCCCACTTAAAATTACAAATCAAAAAAAATTCAGACGTTGTCATTAAAGTGTAGAGTGCAGACTTTCATTTAAGGGGACCTGAGCACATTTCAGTCACACAACACCTTTTCTACATTTCAGGGCATCATAATAATTGGCACACAGCAATGGCAGGTCTATTAAAGCCATTGTCGTATTTAGTTCTTGGTCGCGTATCCCAGCATGCAATGACTGCTTGCAGTCTGCGATTCATAGACATCATGAGGTGCTGAGGGTCTTCTCTAGTGTTGCTCTGCCAAGCCTGTAATGCAGCCATCTTCAGCTCCTGCTTGTTCCCTTAAGTTTTCACTTAATGCTCAGTTAGGCTTAAATCGGGTGACTGACTTCGCCATACACGAATTTTCCATTATTGCAGCTTTGATAAACTCCTGTGTGGCCTCAGAAGTGCATTTGGCTCATTATCTTGTTGTAGGATGAAGCTCCGTCCAGTGAGTTTTGGAGGCTTTTACTGAAATCTGATGTTTCTAATCACCTCAGAATTCATTGTGCCGTCAGCAGCTCTGTCATCAATGAAGAAAAGCATGCCAGGACCTGTGGCAGCCTTACATGCCCAAGCCATAACACCCCCAGCACCGCCATGTTTAGCATATGAGGTGGTGTACTTTGGCTCTTGGGCAGTTCTTTCTCATCCCCACACTTTGCTCTCACCCATCACTCTGATGAAGTTCATCTTTCTCTCGTTTGTCCACAAGACCTTTTCCCAGAATCTGTAGGCTCTTTGAAGTCCTTTGTCACAAACTCTAATCTGGCCATCCTGTTTTTGTGGTTTGAATCTTGCAATGTGGTCTGTGTTTGTGTTCATGAAGTCTTCTGCTGATAGTCATCACTGACACACACACACACACACACACACACACACACACACACACACATTGGCCCCCAGAAGACTGTGTATGATCTGTCATACAGGTGTTGGGGGCTTTTTCTTGACCATAGTGAGGATTCTTCTGTCTTCATCAGTGGAGGTCTTCCTTGGCCTGCCAGTTCCTTTGTGATTACTGAGTCCACCAGTGTGTTCTTTCGGACAGTTCATTTCGGTCTTCCTAAGGTCTTGCTGATGTCTTCAGTGGTTCCATTATCGTTTCTCAGCCTCATGGTGACTTCTTTGGATTTCACAGGCTCAGCTCTGTGGTATAGCGGGTCCGTGTCTTAGAAAGAAAAGACCAGCTTTTAAATAAATAATCGCAGCACTCACGACTTAGAGAGAGGGCGTGGTAGTGTGGTCGGAGCGGTTCTCAGACACGATGTGGTGCGGGCGTTTCCTCGCTTAAGTGCACAAGTGAGGAATCGTCCGTATCCAAAATTGATGCCAGGAGCTGCTAATCGCAGCACCTGTGCCATGTTCCCATTATGTATAGAAGGAGCGCAATAAAAAAAAAAGAGAGAGAGAGAATGGAGGTTAAGAGTGGGAGAAGGAAAGAACCGGTGCAGGTGAGAGCAAGATGTAGGTAGCTAGGAGGAGTGATGGGCCGACACTCGGTAGTGGCAGCAGGAAGCGGTCGCTCCAGCTGAGCGGTCTTAGGAGCTGGAGTGACCCAGTAGGAGGTTGGCTCGCCATGTAAGGTTGAGGGAGGCTCGGGAGTGTTTAGCCCCAGTGTGAGCGCCCTGGCCATTGACAGAAGCCAAGTCTCGGTTCGGCTGAAGCCCTACATAGCCGGGGGAACAGAAGGCTACCGGACCATAGTAGAAGGACAGCTACATCTGCAGATAGGGCGACTCCCCTGTTTTAAAGCCCGTATGGGAGAAGCAGGAGAGCTGCCAGCAAAAGGAAGAAGGCACCGGGTTTTAAAAGAGGTTTGTTTCCAGCCTGCTGATTTTAACCTTGTTTTTAAATGGAATTATTTGGATTATTTTAACCTCCACATTTCACTTGTTTTTAATGGATTATTTATTTAATGACTTTATTTGGACACCGTTTTGGTTTTAAATAAAAGCACTGTTTGCATCTTTCCCCTTGCTTCGATTGCTGTCCTCATTGTCCGGCTCATCCGGTTACATTACCGATGGTGTCAGGTTGAAGATGCTCCCCAAAGGAGAAGGAGAAGACCCGCATCGTCAGAAGCTCTTTTCCTCAGGCTGAACAATGGCGACTACAGACTCCAAAGGGTAGACGCAGGTCAAGGAATCTTATGAAGCCATGAAATCCACCTGAGGGATCACAAACACCCGGGACGGCAATTGGTCTAAACATTATAGTGCCTTGAAATGAGTGGCGAAGACCTTGTAGAATAAGGGGTCGTTTATACTTTATGCTCAGAACGCGGACGCACATGCGTCGTGGCTGCCACGCGTTCCCAGCGTTTATTTGAGCAGCTCCTCAGAAATGAATGTGACGCGTGCGCGAGTTGCAGTACCAGCAAAGAGTCGGGGGTAAGGGGGGTGGCACAGTGTGATAAAAGTTGGACTGTGATGTCCGAGTCTCTCTTTACTATCCACATGTGACAGAAAGCCGCATTGAGGATCGATGTACGCGCTTCGATGTTTGAACGGTTCAATGTGGTGAAGCAAAATGCCGACATACAAATGCGTTCGTGTTACTTTTATATTCAAGCGTCGCATATTCCTTATCGTAATGACACGATACATTTTAAAAGTCTCACATACCGTCTTTTGTGCTGTCTTTTTTTTTTTTTTTTTTTTTTCTCGGGATTCCTCCGGACCGGACAGCAATAGATCACCACATAGAACACATTAAATGTCTGATATTCCAACTCTCTGCACATTTAGAATCCTAAGAGTTATACTTGATATTACTTTCATGATGAAATGCATTAAAGTATGTTTGTTACATTTTATAGATAAATTGTTAATTTCGTTTAAATAATAACACTGTTAATTACACACATGGGGGTGACACGGTAGCGCTGCTGTCTCACAGGAAGTCACATCGCTGGTATTCTCTGCCTGGAGTTTCCATGTTTTCCTGCTGGGTTTCCGCCGTGTGCTCCGGTTTCCTTCCAAAGATATGGAGATTTGGTGACATTAAAGTGACGCCAGTGTAACAACAACAACAACATTTATTTATATAGCACATTTTCATACAAAAAGTAGCTCAAAGTGCTTTACATAATAAAGAATAGAAAAATAAAAGACACAGTAAGAAAATAAAATAAGTCAACATTAATTAACATAGAATAAGAGTAAGGTCCAATGGCCAGGGTGGACAGAAAAAACAAAAAAAAACTCCAGACGGCTGGAGAAAAAAATTAAAATCTGTAGGGATTTGAGACCATTAGACCGCCCAGTCCCCTCTGGTCATTCTACCTAACATAAATGAAACAGTCCTCTTTGTATTTAGGGTTCTCACGGAAGGACTTGATGATGATGGTCACGTAGACTTCTGGCTTTTAATCCATCCATCATTGTTGGAGCATCATGATGCTTTGAGTAGGTGGAGGTGGCGCAGGCCACCACCACAAAGAAACCGGAAAAAGAAACAGAAGAGAGAGTAGGGGTCAGTACGGAATGTGTATGCGACTGTCTGCTTGTATTCACCTTGCGATGAGATGATACCCCATCCACGGACTGTTTCTGCCTCGTGCCCAATGCTAGCTGGAATGGACACATCCCTGGATAAATGGGTGTAATCATTAAACATCCTTTTCAGAGATACTGCAGTAAGGTGTCTTTAGACTTTAATGGCTGTTCCAGGTAATTCACAACACAGCAAAGCCGAACCTGTTCTCACTGTGATAATATCTCGCAGTGCCACTTGGTGGATTCCTCCAGATTTACATAAAGTACGCACGCAGGTATGAACAGTAAAACGCTTGCGCTGCAGGAGCATCCGCTGGAGCATGCGTCACGTCTCGTAAAGTACAGTGATCCCTCGCTATATCGCGCTTCGACTTTCGCGGCTTCACTCCATCGCGGATTTTAAATGCAAGCATATCTAAATATATATCACGGATTTTTCGCTGGTTCGCGGATTTCTGCGGACAATGGGTCTTTTAATTTATGGTACATGCTTCCTCAGTTTGTTTGCCCAGTTGATTTCATACAAGGGACGCTATTGGCGGATGGCTTAGAAGCTACCCAATCAGAGCACATGTTACGTATTGACTAAAACTCCTCAATGATATATGATATGCTTCCCGCACGGTGCTTGATTGTTTGCTTTTCTCGGGCGCCTGACGGAGGGGCTGTTTGCACAGAGGCTGTTTGCTTAGAAGATACGGATGCTCCTCTAAAAAATGCCGCTTTATCGCAGTGCTTTGGCAAAAGCACTTATTGATTTTTTTGATTGTTTGCTTTTCTCTCTCTCTCTTTCTTTCTCTCTCTGACGTTCTCTGCTCCTGACACGCATTCCTTTGAAGAGAAGATATATTTGCATTCTTTTAATTGTGAGAAAGAACTGTCATCTCTGTCTTGTCATGGAGCACAGTTTAAACTTTTGACTAAAGGGTGTTATTTCATGTCTAGAGGGCTCTAATAATGTTAACAGTGTGGGAGAGTTTATAAGGGCTTAAAATATATAAAAATAACCATACAAACATATGGTTTCTACTTCGCGGATTTTCATCTATCGCGGGGGGGTCTGGAACGCAACCCCCGCGATCGAGGAGAGATTACTGTATAAACCCAACCCTTGTGTTGTGTGACCAAAATGTCTGCAAATCCCCTGAAATGAAAGTCCACAATGTACACTTTAATCACAATGTTTGAAGTGTTTGATTTTGTAATTTTTAACAGTGGAGCTGAGGGTGAAATCAAAGAAAAATGTGCCTTTGTCCTCAGCATTATGGAAGGCACTGTAAATACATGTGTAGTAAAGGGGGTGGCACATGAGTCATAAAAAGGTTTGGGGCAGCCACCCGTGTAATATTCCCTGGCTGCAAATGGGTAAATTGCTAGCACTGATGTGCTCAGAACGGAGTCCAAAACGGACCTGATTAGGTTAGTCAAATATGGCGGCTTTAAAGGCCAGAAAAGGAAGTGAAGTCATCAAGGGCGGAAGGGTCCTCTTCCATAGGTTCGGACCCAGACGTGACGTCATCAACAGGGCCGGAACAGAAAGTCTCTTCAGTCATGGGTTCTTCACCGCAAGTGGCATCACTAGGGCCAGGCAGAATTTTCTGTGAACGGTCTGCAGGAAAGTAAGGCAAAAAAGGTCAGTGCACTCCGCCACCCCCTGGTCTGGTGTGGAATTACTCTCGTTTAGACCCTTCAGCTGCCTCCCATGTGCACATGTGTAATGGGTTATGATGTTTTTGTGTGCTTACAGATGTGAACATGTGTGTGTAAACTATGCATACATAAAATATTCAGCCGCATTCACTTTATTCCTTGTAGCCGCAGGAGTGTAAGGTGAGTTCAAGCAATGCGTGCCAAAAGAAATTTCTCGGGGCAAAAGTTCGTTTTTAGGGAAAATTCAAAGCAAACAATCCACACAAGAATAAAGAAAAAAGTTGTTACATTGTTTCTTTTTGCCTTTTATTCTATGTGTGTATCTTCTCTAAACTTAGCTTTTCTGGTAAAACTTTAGTTGTTTTTACAGTATACAGTATTTAAGGATTCTTAACTCCTTCTGTACGCTTTAAACGTACGGTGCAGCACTTTCAATTACATACAATTAATTGCCCAGAGGGGACTGGGCGGTCTCATGGTCTGGAATCCCTACAGATTTTATTTTTTTCTCCAGCCGTCTGGAGTTTTTTTTTTTTTTCTGTCCCCCCTGGCCATTGGACCTTACTCTTATTCGATGTTAATTAATGTTGATTTATTTTGTTTTCTTATTGTGTCTTTTATTTTTCTATTCTTTATTATGTAAAGCACTTTGAGCTACTGTTTGTATGAAAATGTGCTATATAAATAAATGTTGTTGTTGTTGTTGATGCTTGGTCTTACATGTTACTTGGCACACAAAACACGCAAGGCACGGTTCAAAACCATGTGCCCTCTACGACTTACACATGGCAAGGCTGATCACTTACTGAGAATAATATTAAGTCAGAGAAGCTAGAAATAAATAGATACTGTATTAATCCCAAGGGGAAATTCACATACTTCAGCAGCAGCATACTGATAAAAAATATTAAAGAGTGATAACAATGAAGGTATAACGGACAATAACTTTGTATAATGTTACTGTTTAACCCCCCTGGGGGTGGAATTGAAGAGTCACTTAGTGTGGGGTCTCCTCAGTCTGTCAGTGGAGCAGGACGGTGACAGCAGTCTGTCGTTGAAGCTGCTCCTCTGTCTGGAGATGATCCTGTTCAGTGGATTCTCCATGATTGACAGGAGTCTGCTCAGCGCCCGTCGCTCTGCCACGGATGTCAAACTGTCCAGCTCCGTGCCCACAATAGACCCTGCCTTCTTCACCAGTTTGTCCAGACGTGAGGCGTCCTTCTTCTTTACACTGCCTCCCCAGCACACCACCGCGTAGAAGAGGGCGCTCTTCACAACCGTCTGATAGAACATCTGCAGCATCTTATTACAGATGTTAAAGGACGCCAGCCTTCTAATGAAGTATAGTCAGTTCTGTCCTCTCTTGCACAGAGCATTAGTATTGTCAGTCCAGTCCAGTTTATCATCCAGCTGCACTCCCAGGTATTTATAGGTCTGCACCCTCTGCACAGTCACCTCTGATGATCACGGGGTCCATGAAGGGCCTGGGCCTCCTAAAATCCACCACCAGCTCGTTGGTTTTGCTGGTGTTCAGGTGTAGGTGGTTTGAGTCGCACCATTTAACAAAGTCCTTGATTAGGTTCCTATACTCCTCCTCCTGCCCACTCCTGATGCAGCCCATGATAGCAGTGTCGTCAGTGAACTTTTGCACGTGGCAGGACTCCGAGTTGTATTGGAAGTCCAATGTATGTTGGCTGAACAGGACCGGAGAAAGTCCAGTCCCCTGCAGCGCTTCTGTGCTGCTGACCACAATGTCAGACCTGCAGTTCCCAAGACGCACATACTGAGGTCTGTCTGTAAGATAGTCCACAATCTATGCCACCAGGTATGAATCTACTCCCATCTCTGTCAGCTTGTCCCCAAGGAGCAGAGGTTGGATGGTGTTGAAGCACCACTGGCTCTGTCCAAGTGGGAGAGGGATTGGTGTAGCGCATAGATGATGGCATCCTCCGTCCACCCATTCACATTTGCTGTGTCAGTGTGCCATTTACAAAAAAAGTGACATTTTGAATTGCTCAAAATTTTGTCTGTGCTGTTTGTCAGAGTGTCTGGACTTGCGAGGGTCCTGATGAGAACCAAGATCCAGGCCTTTAATGACCTCTTGGGCACGGCCATCAGCAGTGTGTCTGTCTGCAGAGAGAGCGTCGACCTCGTCATTGAGAGTTTTACTTACCTCGGCAGTAACACTCATGTCTCTGGTGACTCTTCCTATGAAGTCAGTAGATTTATTGGGAGAGCACGGTGGGGGTCATGAGGTCGCTGGAAAGGGGTGTGTGGCGCTCCCGATATCTCTGATAAAGGATGAAGGTCCAAGTCTTCAGAGTCCTGGTGCTTCCTGTTTGTGAGACATGGACGCTATGTGACTGTGACTGGACTCCTGTGTCTTTTCAGAAAGTCCTTGGGGGTCCCACTGGTTTGACTTTGTGTTGCTCACGGAGTCCTGAATGAGGCACATGACCTACATTGTGAGGGAGCGTCAGCTACAGCACTACAGCCATGTGGCATGTTTCCCCAAGGGTGATCCAGCTCGTAAGATGCTCATTGTTGGGGACCTGAGTGGCTGGACCAGGCCAAGGATCCACCAACATAACACATGTTTGCAGCAGATAGAGGGTAATTTCTGGAGGGTGGGACCGGACCTCGTGTCTGCCTGGGGGGGGGATTGTCAATCGGGATCCCGAGTTGTTTCGTCGTGTACTGGGTGCGACAACACACTGTACTGGTGCATGCTTTCCCAACTTGACTTTTTTGTCTTCATGCCATCATAAACTTGCCACACTTGAGGATAAACAGGAATGTCTTTGTGCACTTTGACCTTCTGGAACGTCCTGAAAAACATGAGAAATGACAACTATTTTCTTTTTCTCTCTTTAAAGAGCACTTGCAGAGGTCTACTAGTCAGCACTCGGATAGCAGTGGGTTCGCTGAAGACCCCTCAAGTAACCACCTTCAGGTATGATGTGTGCTTTTTTTTTTTTTTTGATCATTAAGAGTTCATAACAAAATCTTCTGTATATTACAACACAATATTTATACCCTAGTGCTTCTTATTCTGTCCCATCCCCATAGGTGCAGGAGAGCTCAGACAGTTGTGACAGTGAGACCACAGTCACATCTCACATAGAGGACCTCAAGACACCCATAATTGTTGACCACCCTGTATTTAAGGAGCTCCAAGGCAAAGAGACCACTCCACCTTTGCCTCCAGAGGACAGTGAAAGTTCAGACTTGCAGCCAAATGAACACGTGTTGGATGAAGCTGAGCCGGCGAGCCCGGTGAAGGAGTATGTGCCTCATACTGTCTTTGAACCTGCGGATCCCGTCTTTTCTGTACCCGGAGTTGAGCAGTCTGTTAGTCCCGCTTGTGACTCTGAGGAGTTACCTTCCTCTACTGATAAAGTATTATCGGCTCTGACCCGAGCTCAGCACAAGGCCTCTTCAGTGTCAGGCGAACCAATTCCAAGACTTCGAGGTAGGGACTTGTTAAGGGTGAGAGGAGAGCTGGACCCTCTGGGTCGTGACCGGTACCCCTTACGAAGAGCACAGTCTCTCCCTTCCTCTCTTCTTAGCCCCGTGCGGGTTGTGTCCTCTGTTAAAATCAGTTTGCGCCCGGGTCGTGAAACCCAGTGCAGCCCCTTATCTTTTACTTACAAGTTCACCGCAGAGGAAGAGGAGGCAGAAGTGGCAGCGGCAGCAGCCGGTGAGGATGATGATGCTTCCACCTGTACGTCAGTCCTCTTCATCAACTCTGCCCCTCAGAAGCAACCGGAGCCCTGCGGGAGTGTGCCACATCTTGACAGTAGGGCTGAGGAAGCAAGGAGAAGAGTGCACTCTTACCCCATGAACTTGCCACCTCACCTCTCTCAGTCCACTTTCTCCCTTCAGAGTGTCCCCCCTGACTGGTTAGAAAGACCACTGGCGGAGCAGATGAGGACCTGGAGTGCAAACAGCATTCCCAACCTGCCCCCTTACAGCTCCTATGGATCGCTTTGTTCCTCTTGCCCTTACCCCAGCCAGCCTGCATTTGTATATCCTCCTAGGCCTTGTCATGCTCCATCAACAATCGAAATGCAGTTGAAGAGGGTCCTGCATGACATCAGGAGTGCAGTGCAAAATCTCTCACAGGTGGGTGTATTTTTTTTTTTTTTTTGTTGAATGTGTTGAAAATATATTTGAGGTTGGAAAGGGTTGCGGATTTGGAGAGCAGAGTCATAAAGGGAGTGGACTTGAGTCCCCTTAGGGAGTAAATTGAATTGGTGTGTCCACACTTCTACATTTTTGTTTAAGAACATTGACCTCCATCTCCATTTTAACTTTTCATCCGCAACCTCACCCCCAAACCACCACCTTTATTAACTTCTGAAACTGAAGAACTTTGACGCCTCTCCCAGAGCCGTACATTTCTGATATTGCCGGCTCCGTATTGCAATGTGAAAATGGATAGCTTTGAAAACGCTCTCTGTAACCGCGCTCTGATTGGTTTGGGCTTTTTACGTGGCCCTACCTGATAAAATCCTGTTCATTGCTTTCTCAGTCACTTTGCTTTCCTCCTTCTCGTGTGTTGCTTTCAATAACCATTCCACCTCCTCGTCACCTTTTTTCTTTTAATCATTTTCATCATTGCTGTAAACGTAAGCTGCAAATGAATGTCTAGTGTGGAGGACACTTCCTTTTCCTGTTTCTGCCAATGTAGTTTAGGTGAATGGCTATGTCATATGTGTTTTTGGCTGTTTTTGTATTGACAGAGAGACTTTCGTAAATGGTGGGAAGGTCCCAGTGATGGATGGAAGTTGTTTTTTGTTGCAAAATAATTTATTTCTTGTAGAGCCCAAGATCAGACAAGGAATGCTTAAGTGTTTTATAGCAGGCCCTGTTTTTTGATAGCATCCCAGGTATGACACCCTAAGTCAAGTCAAATCAAGTTGGGGAGCATGCACTGGTACAGCACCCACCACACAATGAAACAGCTCGGGATCCTGGTTGGAATCCTCCAGGCAGACACGCGGTGCAGTCCCACCCTCCAGAAATGACCCTCTATCTGCCACAGCCAGGTGTTACGTGGGCGACCCCTTGGCCTAGTCCAGCCGCTCGGGTCCCCAGCAATGAGGATCCTATGAGCTGGATCACCCTCTGGGAAATGTGCCACATGGCCGTAGTGCCGTAACTGACGCTCCCACACAATGCAGGTCATGTGCCTCATTCGGGACTCCATAAGCAACACAAAGTCAAACCAGCGGGACCCAAGGATTCCCTGAAGAGATACACATGAAGGAGTCCAGTTTTCATCTCAGGTCACTGGATAGCGGCCATGTCTCACAAACCGTAAGCACCAGGACGCTAAAGACTTGGACCTTCGTCCTTTTGCAGATATCAGGAGCGCCACACACCCCTTTACAGCGACCTCATGACCTCCCATGCTTTATCTATCTATCTATCTATCAGACAAATTTGAAAGGCACTATATAATAGATAGATGGATATGAAAGGCACTATCTATTATATAGTGCCTTTCATATCCATCTATCTATTTATTAAATAGTGCCTTTCATATCTATTTATTATATAGTGCCTTTCATATCTGTCTGTCTGTCTGCCTTGATATCTAATACTAGCTGTGTAAGCCCATGCTGTAAAAAGCACAGGGTCCTAAAAACTATTGAAATCGTCAGAAAAAAAAAATTGTAAATGTAGAAATGTCGGGTAATTAAAAGGAACTTCACTGGGCGTCTCTCTCCTCGGAGGAATCGTTTTGCTGATGTTAGCGGCCTAGTGACTTGGTCTTTCTTCTCAGGTTTCGTTTTGCTGATGTACTCGCCTCATTAGCGACTAAGCGAGTTTTCTGTTTCCTCGGAGGCAGAGCCCTTACCCCGACTCCACCTCTCACTTCCGGGCTGGACAGACACACACACACTTCCATTTCTAGACGTTTATACTGCATATTAGAGAAATAGAGAGATGGGGATATTAGATAGATATAAGAGATATCATTTTAACTGACACATGTAGTAGTTCATCAGGACCAAAATGGCTAATACAGTGAATTTATATATACAGTAAAACCTTAATTATCTGTCAGGATCCCGGACTTGGCTCATAGTGCACTGTTCTTTTATTTGGCACCAAATTTGACAGACAACAATGTTATTTCTATACCACATTTTCATACAAAGGGTGTAGCTCAACATGCTTTATAAGATGTCAAAGTAGTAATTACATGCAATGAAAAATGTATTAAAATATAGAAAAATTATCCATATGGTGTACAAAAAAAATAACACAAGACAGATATAAAATTAAGAGAAGTCCATTAAACATACTTAGTGGAAATAAATATAGCAGTCAGCATAATACAGACATATTACACGTAATAATTGGACCAGCTGGACTGACAATGGGTGCAAATGCTAAACTGTCCATCCTTACGATTTAAGCCTGAAGATGATTTATTAAAAGTGATTTAGAAGATTTGTAGCAGCTGGAATGAAAGAGGATTTGCACCGGTTGCTTTTTAACCTTGGAATTCTGAACCCATGACCTGAAAAACGGCTGGAATTGAGAATGGAGTGGACGAGTCTTGTCTGACAGAAGGACTCTCTCTCTCTCTCTCACACCCACCACAGCTTTCCATAAGGCTTACCTGTTAAACTGGTCTGTGAAACTGTGCTGTTGAGACCTTGTTTGTTTGCTCCATTTTACAATTTGTTTTATTCTGGTTTTGTTATTGCAATCATTAGGATTTCCAAGCCAGGCCAGCAGAACTAAAGATTTTAATGCGGGTCCTTCCTTTGTGTCCCTCTATTATAGAAGACTTGGCTTCCTTCAACAGTAGAGACACTGCTGGCTCTTATCGCAGATGGCTTCTGTATTTTCATTATAAGTTAGTTTTGAGCCCGCGGTTGTCCTCGGATGTTTATAACTGTCCCTCATCTTTGATGAGGGTTTCTTGTGGGTGAATGGTGGTGTGTGTGTGTTTTTAGTTTTATTTATTTATTTATTTATTTATTTATTTATTTATTTTTACATTTAGATGTAAAAAGGAGTCCTCACACCAGTTAACAAGAACATGTCCCACTACATTTTGACTGATTTCATTCTCATTTAGTCGGCTAGCAGTCTTAGATTATTTAAAGATAAACCTGTTTTCAAATTTACTGTGACAGGCCTTTAATATAGAGGATGTGCAAAAGAGGTGAAAGAACATGGGATACGTGTATGGAAAGAATTTTAGGGTATGCGTTTTTATATGCAGTGCATGCAGTGGCAATTTCTTTATCGTGCTAGATGTGTGTGAACCATGCCTTCATTTTAATTACTCATTAAAATGCCAATTATGTGTTTATTTTCTCTATTTTACCTCACAATAGCATCAAGTCCCTTGTGGCAGTGATCCTACATTATCATCATGTCAACAAAAGTCAATTCTCCCTTTATATGAGGTAAGTACGTCCGACGTGAACTGACGTTTAAGAACCGCACTGCAGTTTACAGTACACTCGATAAGTCAAATACTAAAAGTGATAAACCTCCAAACTCCCCTTTGCCACTGTCTTGGTGGTATTCTTATTAATCATTATTTGTATTTATATAGTGGGGAGCCACTTCAAGCACCACTAATGTGCAGCATCCACCTGGATGATGCAGTGGCAGCCATATTGTGCCAGTACGGTCACCACATGCACGCTGTTAGGTGGTGAAGGGGTGAGAGATGGTTAGCCAATTAGAGACAGAGGATGATTAGGGGGCTAGAATGAGCAGGCCATGGTGGGCAATTTAGCCTGGACATCAGAATACACCCTACCCTTTACAAAGGATGCCCAGAAATCTTTAATAACCGTAGAGAAGCCACAACCTTTTTTTTTTTTTTTTTTTTTTTTTATTTATTAACAACATCTCATCCAAAGGATGGCACCATTTTTACAGAAGTGTCCCCGTCGCTGCATTGGGATTGACAAGTGCCCCCTGCTGGGCTCACCAGTACCTGTCCCAGTAGAAACCCAAGCTTTCCCTGGTTGGTCTTTCATCCGGGCCTGAAAACACTTTGCTTCAGTTGAATGTCCTCTTCTGAAGTGTGTATGGAAGCACACAACGACACGGGATGAGTCGCCTCCTTTCTGTAAGCTGTTTCATTACCATTGATAATAAGTCCAATTATAACCCAGAGTGCTGAAAGAAGGTGTTCTTTCTTGTACTTGCTTTTCTGTAAGTATTACTAAAGAGCTCTGCCATCCTGCTCTATTTAGCACAGTAGATTCAAATACTCTGGGTTGGGAACACATTACTGCCTCAAGTGGAGGAGTTCAAGTATCTCGGGGTCTTGTTCACCAGTGAGGGAAGAATGGAGCGGGAGGTTGACAGACAGATCGGTGCGGCATCCGCAGTAATGCGGGCTCTGGAACGGTCCGTCGTGGTGACTGGAGAGAGCTGAGCCAAAAGGCGAGGCTGTCGATTTACCAGTTGATCTACGTTCCTACCCTCACCTTTGGCCACGAACTTTGGTTAGTGACCCAAAGAGCAAGATCGCGGATACAAGCGGCCGAAATGAGTTTTCTCCGCAGTGTGGGTGGACTTTGCCTTAGAGAGAGGGTGAGGAGTTCACTTATCCGGGAGAGACTCGGAGTAGAGTCACTGCTCCTCCGCATTGAGAGAGGAGTCAGTTGACGTGGTCCAGGCATGCCCCACTGGGATAAGGCCACGGGGTAAACCCAGGACATGCTGGAGGGATTATATCTCCTGGCTGGCCTGGGGACGCCTCAGGGTCTTCCGGGAAGAGGGAGGTCTGGGCTTCCCTGCTTCGACTGCTGCCCCCACGACCCGGCCTTGGATGGATAGATGGATGGATTCAAATACAGTGTTTATCCTTGGTGTCCTAAGGTCATTCGACAGCAGCTCACACCATAACTGCTGCGTGGGTGGACTTGATGTGTGTGATGTTGCTTCATTCTGCGCTCTTTTATTTTATTTATTTGTGATTTTCATTGTCTGCATTTCACAAAGTAGATTGTGGTGTCCAATCCATTTATTGCTTTAACACCCTTCAGTTTAACGGTCATCCTTATAACAAGGGGCAGAGTGGTGGCTCTGAGTCTAGGGGCTCGGCACTGGCAATCGGAAGGTTGCCGGTTCGAATCCCGTAAACAGCAAAAGTGACTCCACTCCGTTAGGCCCTTGAGCAAGGCCCTTAATGTGCAATTGCTCCATCCTGGGTATGACGTTAGTCTGCATCCAGTCTTGCATGTAGGCCCTCCAACCTGCAGGGAAAAAATTAGGGGTTGGTGGCAGAATTGGCACCCCGGCCCTCCAAAAAAAAAAAAACTCCCACTGGTTCCATTCCATCTGAACTGGTGTGGTGCTGAGGTGTCACTCGTCACATGGCCGCACTCTGGTCCTAATCTGGGATCCTGAGTTGGTCTGTCATGTGGTGGATGCGGCATCATCTGTATCAGTGCCTGCTCCTGACCTCCTCTTCCTCCTCCTATAAGAAGGGAAATATCACAGTTAAGGTTAGATGAGTTCAGAGTTTTGTTATTAATTCTGTGTAATTTGGTGAAAAAAAAAACAAAAAACTCCTCTAATATTGCAGTGAGGAAAAGTGTCATCCACACACAGGCTACTCTTCAGTGTCATTTCTCCATTCCCCCCTTTTAGAATACGTTTCAGGAGCTCCAAATCATGAGGAAAAGTCTGAATGTGTTTAGGACTCAGATGATGGACTTGGAGTTATCTATGATAAGACAGCAAACGGAGGTCTACCAGCATCTGACTGAAGAGGAAAGGTAAGTTCCTGGCACATCCCTGGACAGGGTACTGGTACATCACAGGCCAAACATGACACACGCACAAAGCCCCCCAAAAACCCAAAACAAACACCTGGAAGTCCACCTGGAAACCCACGCAGATACATGCAAATTCCACGCAGGAAGGGCCCGAAGCAAATCTGAACCCTGGACTCCTTTCTGTGAGGCAGCGGTGTTACTACTGTGCCACCATGCTGCATGTGTTGAAAATGTGCTTTTAGGGTTTTGCTAAATTTTGCGTATAAGATTTGTAGTATTTGATATTGTGCTTGGAGTTGTTTAACCAAGGAATTTCTAAAGTCATGTTATTTGTTAAATTAAATGGTACCAAGAATTAAAATGTGGCATCTCTCCTTCAGGCAAGAAGCTGATCAGTTGCAGGGCCTGAGAAATGCTGTGCGTCAGGAGCTGCAGGAGCTGGAGCTTCAGTTAGAAGACCGGCTGCTGATACTGGAGGAGCAGCTCAGAACGTCGCATCACAGCGCCCTCTACCCTTCACAGCTGGTATGTGCTTTCACTTATCAGGTGAATTATGATTTGGCTTAGTGCTGCTCTTGTTTTCATAATTTCCTTTTATTACTTTTTTGAAGGCTGACTTTTCAGGATTTTATTTTATGACTGAGCCTGTATTTTATTACTTTCTTTCTTTCTTTCTTTCTTTTTTTACCCCCGAAAAACTGTGTTTGCACTGACAGTTAAAAGGTCATTATGGGTAGTCAACAGTTACCGGACATCTGGACCGGCTCTCTACTTGTTACTAAATTGCAGTGCAGCAGCATGAGCTCCTTTGTCTGAGATACGAATGTGCTTGGTGAACATGTGTGAATGGTTAAGTCTTCAGTTTTTCTTTTTGGGTGGTGTGCCTTTACAGAAAAAAATAAGTTTTTTGAATATTGTAGTGCTACACCTTCCAGTTACTTGGGCTCTATCACCTGGTTTCATTTTTTTTTTCTCATATTTATATCAGAAAAATTCAATTTGACTTCTTCGTTGCATCCAGTAACGGACAAAAATAAAAATGTACAAATTGAAAAATATTTTTTAAATATGTTTTTGAAATATGTACATTAACTAAGTTCTAAGGGCTTGTTTATACTGCACACACATCATGACTGCCACGCATTCCCAGTGTTCATTTGACACGTCCTCTGAGCAGGTCCTCAGAAATTAGCGTGACGCGAGTTGCAGTCCCAGCAAAAAGTCGGGGGGCGCAGTGTGCTAAGTCGGAACGTGACGTCAGAGTCTCTGTTTACTATCTACATGCGACAGAAAGCCACTATGCGGATCCTACGGGATCAATGTTCCTGCTTCGATGTTTGATGAGCGGGTTGATGTGGTGAAGCAAAATGCCGACATACAAATGCATGAGTGGTGCTTTTATATTGAAGCATCGCATATTCTCCATCACAATACATTTACATTTTAAGACTCATCTTCTGTGCTGTCTTTTTTTCTTTTTTTTTTTTTTTTTACACCTTCACAACATTGGAATGTATGACAGCGCATTTGAGCCACTGAGGAAAAAAAATTAAGGACACGGCTTTAATCTCGAATGGTCGTCGCAAGAGGAATGTTGACCTATAAAACAATCAAATCGATTTGCAGCTTTATTCTGTTTTTTTTTTTTTTTAAATTATGCTGTAAATCCAAGGTCATGTGTCACGTGTTTGGTCTAATCTGCCCAGCAACAAGACAGGCGGCTGTCCACGCGTTTGTGTTTGTCGCAGCAGCCTAAACCTTGAATGGCTTTCTGTGGCTGAAGTTTCTCTTTGTGGGAAACGCTGAAAAACTGTGAAGCCGTTAAGGCACCCATCTTCAGCTGGTGTACTGGACTGTCTCAGATACTCCTCTTCCTCAATTCCAGCTTCACCATTTGTCATGTCTTTGCATCTCTTTACCTTTTTGGTTGAACACTTGTACAAAAATGAGAGAACCTTTAGACTCCTCATTGACACGACTTACAATCCAGCCAGAATCCCAGTGTGACCAGCTACCTCCTTACCTCAGACTGCTGCTGTTTTCTTCTGATTAAATTAAAAAAAAAAAAAAACACAACTTTAAATAACCTTTTTTGAATTGTTTTGTTTTCTAGGGTCTCTGCGGAACCAGGAGTTTGGACTGTTGCTCCTGCTCTTCACCCATGAATGTAATTCAGCCGGTTAGTGACATTTTATTAAGAACTAGCTGCCCCCCGTGGCTCCATCTGGTTAGTAGTGAAACAGGACAGTGAGGAGGGTCGTAGCTGTTGTGCCTTGAGAAAGAGATGGGGAAGACATGAATTGGGAATGCCTTATCCCATTGTGTCCCAACTTTGTCCCCTAAACATGTGAATTTCCCCTTGAGATTAATAAAGTATCCATCCATCCATCCACCCGATAGGACATGCCTGCTATACATACCCACTAGTCTGGCACAGCAAAAACAATCTGTTCTTTGCCTCTTGCATTTATTCAGGTGTGGATATAAAATACGTTTCTTGTGAATTGCTAAATTTAGCTAAAATTGCTAAATTTTCTAATCGGTCAGAAAGCTCATCTCCGTTTTCTAAGCTTTTTTTTTTTTCCCCTTCTTTCTATCAAAGGTATCTGATCTTCTACGTGAGCAGCTCTATCTGAAGTCTGAGCTGGAATATGAAGGGTGTAGTACCCCAAATTCATTAGTGTCAGAGTTGTCATCAAGGTCATCGAGCCCAACGCATACAAGCAAGGCAGGACACTGTCATAATCCAAAGGTCCAGACCCCAGAGGGAGGCCGCTACCGCGCTACCATGCGTCTTACACCTTCTGTGCCTTCGAGAGCTGGAGTGGAAGAATACCGTACTCCAGAAGCATCGACGTCCAAGCCTTCAGGCCTCCAGCCAAGTGCCAAGGTGACTGCACCATCCCCTTTGTTGGATGAAAGGGGCAAGAAATCGAGTATCCAGAGTCCAGAGCTGCAGCAAGTCATTAAGGAGGTAATTATCCCAGTCTGTCTTGTGCCCACAACAGTCGGTGCACTTTTCTGAAGCTATTTTTTGGAACACAGGATGGTCACTTTCTAAGGTCCTTATGGTCACTTGTATGGAGAGCAGTGAAATTACTACCTGTATGTGGTGATGAGCTTGCAATATGTCGCCACTCACTGGCACTGCAATCATGACTGTCTATTAATAATAAATGTGTTCTAAAATGTGTGAGGAGAGGAAGACAGAAGTTTCAGGGCAAACAATTGTAGCCTATCCTTCTATTTAAAATGACAGGACAACGACACACGCAAGAACCGCTTACATTAGTAAGAGGCATGAAAGGAGAAAACCTTGGCCCTAATTTGATCCCCTATTCTGAAGCTGGTGTTTGTAAACAAAGAAAAAACTGACATTCCACACTCAATTTAGACTAATCCAAATATATCCCTACTTAGGAAAATACAAGCATGAATAAAAAAGAAATAAATGCACAATTTAAAGAAGAATAATACTTCGTAACAACTTGTGTAATGGACATTGTTCGCAGGTATGTTTGTTTCCGCGTCTGTACTAGGCAGACAGGACATGTATATAGTGAAGTACACACACGCACCAAGTCACGTACATATGTATGTATGTATGCATACACATACACACACACACAGAGAGAGAGGGAGATGGAGCTACGGTAGGTAGGTAAATAGGTAGATGGAGATAGATATTGTAAAGAAAATACAAGAAACAAGATAGTGTTGGGCAGTCCACCCCGTATAATGCCAGTAAAGTAGACTACACAAATAAAGTGAGTAGTCATATAATGGACTGAGTCAGATTGTGACTGACTAGCAGAGTGAAGAGTTGGGTTTTTATAGGTGGAGGACAGGAAGGGGTGGGATCTCAGGCAGAAATGAGGTCTGCAGGAGGGCATAGAGGAACAGCAGAAGTGGGTGGATTCTTAACTAGTCTTTCTTTCTGGTGGTCTGTGGAAAAGGGAAAAAAGGCATTAGTATCGTGTAGCGAACTCCCCTTTTTGTTGGATGAGGAGCCCTCTCACACAAAATATCTCCTACTCTTAGAAAAAAAATAATTATATCTGGAACGGCAACCAACAGAACCTAAGCTTCAATTTGGAGTTCCCAGATGAAATGTCCTTTTGTGAATTTAGGCTAGAGAAATAATCACCCAATCAAACTTTTCATCAATCAAAAAAACAATATACTGTATATTATATTTTAAACAACAATAAACCCCCTTTAAATAATTCCTATAACCACTATATCTATTCAAACCTCTTGAACACTCTAATATATTACCCAGAATTCAGCGCAGCAGCAAAGAAAGCAGAAAGCCAGAAGGAAAGAGAGAAAAAAAAACTGAAAAAAGGAAATCTTATTTCCAAACAACCCACATATCTTTACAATTACATAGATCTATATTACACTTATATACGAGTAACCAGCGGATGCATACATACAATCCACGCAATGTACCCCAGTCCCTTTTATATTAACTCGTTTAAAAGTTTATCTTCACTCGGCCAGGGAAAACTGCAGTAGCACTAGCGACCAATCCTGAAGTGATGCCGCTGCGACTTTTATCGAACTTACGGATAACAAGATGAGATCTCACTGGCTTAGTGTTAGTTCTTTTGAGGAGGGATGAAAATCCGTCACACCCGGGAGTCTCCCGCTAGCGTTCGTCCATGGCCGACGCCCGCTTCAATACAGCGAAGACAAGACGTGAACTCCGAAGGTCCTTTTAGGTTAAAAGGAAAACTTATCCGAGCACCCAACAGTCCTTGTTCCAGAGTCTGTCTTGATTGCTTTACTGCTTGCAGCTCCTTGTTATACGCCTTCCCAGCTCCTTTTCTCTTATTCACCTTCTACTCCGTCTCTTTTCTTGTTGTTGTTGTTTTTTTTTTTTTCTTTTCATACACACCTCCTTACCTTTACGTCACACCAACGTACCGTATGGCAAGGACCCACAGACGTAGTTTGGCCCCCCAACTCCCCTTAAAGAGATATCCCCGGTAAGTTATTTTCTAGGCCCCTCTGAAAGAAGCAAGAGGCGGATCCAGCTAAAAAGCACATAAAAAAAAATCATATGTGACAACCGTTACAACCGTTCATCACAACCCTGGCTCTGCATCTTGCTCCTAGTTAAGTCCTTAGACTGCCTCCCATGAGCACATGACAATATACAGGTAAAATTTCATTCCAGCGAATATCTTTACAACGAAATTTCCATTACAACAAAGTATTTTTATGGTCCCGACAGTTTACCCATATGATACGAGTCTATAGAAATCTCGTTACTACGAAGTACATTCAGCAGATACTTTCATTACAACGAAGTGACCTTGAAATGCCTGAATTGATCATCTGCAGAGCAGTTAGTTCTGTGGCCGCAGCTCAGTTGTGCACAACGATCCCCAAACAGAAACATTGTAATTTTTTTTTCTTTCTTTGAACTTTCCTCGTACTGTTTTTTTGCTGTTTTTGTTTCCTGCAGTTTTCAGCGATACCTTTTGCTTATCGCTCATCAACATTTGAAAAACATCCATTGGAATTTAACTCATTGTCACCCTCCTATAAAAACGGCAGACACGAAAAAACGATAACCGTTCGTATTAGAAAAAAGAAATAACATTTTTGCAGCTCTCGATTGCAGCAAAAAGAAAAAAGACGTCGCCAGTGAATTCAGAATTTCGCCATCGATGCTGTCAACTTTCTTGAAAGACTGAGCAAAAAAAGAAGAAAAATCTTGGGTTTCAAACGTATGCAAACTTCTGTATTTAAAGATGCCGAAAAAGCTGTTTTTATGTTGTTCAGTGATGCTCGTTCAAGAAAAAGTTCAAAGAAAGCGACTCTGTCGCCAAAGTGAAACCACCAAGAAAAGAGAAACTCTCTTAGCCGCTGATAGACAGACAATAGAGGCGAGCACATCTGCAAAACAAAACCGAAGAGAACCTCGCTTAGCCGCTACTACACAACCGATGCGATTGATTGAGTGACGTGTCAGAATCCATGGTTTCTACTGATCGATTGACGTGCCAGAATCCATGGTTTCTAGGAGCCCGGGCTTTCTACAGCACAGGCTTACACAGCTAGTAATGTATAAAAATAAATATGGCAGGTTGTTTAAGTATAAATTTAAATCCTTATGTGTTTTTCAAATTGTGCTGCACGCTGGGGAAATTTCTAAAAATCTAAAACTGAGTGGTCACTTTTAGAAGTAAAAATTGCAAATAAATGCAGTAACAGTGCTAAACAACCGGGCACAGACGTGTTAGTGGATATGCAGGATTTTTGTGTGCTAATAGAAGCATTTTCACAAGTATCCTAACAACCGACCAGTGATTTGCACTAAGTTGAATATGCAAAGAAATGCATTTTTTTTGTAATGAAGTGAAACTCTGGTGTTTTGATACAAATAACTAGAATTAAATTCATAAAGATCTGTTGTTGTATTGTTACTTGTAATGCAAATTTATAATTTTTACATTCTGTCGAATCGCAATATGTCATTAAAGATTAATTTTCTGCATTCACATTTGAACATCTTCCTTGCTAATCTTGGTGTCAAACTTGGCGAAAGGTTTCTGTCGAACTCTGCAACGATGGGAAAGCGGAATCTGGGCAAGTGGAATACGAGAAGCAGCAGTTGTGGAGTACAAACGAAAACCAGCAGCAGCTCGACTTGCATGGATGCAGTGTATTTGCATCATTAAGTGGTTAAACACACTAAATTCAATAAACATTAATTTTGTGTTTCTCCAAATCCCTGTCTGATACAGTCTTTGATATTTACTGTATATTTGTGTTATGCTTTTAAGTTTTCTTTCTATCACAATCGTCACATTTTTCAGGAAGCAAAACTTTTTTGTAAAAAATTGTTGTCCATTGTTACCGGAGAGACCTGCCAATGCCGCCTTTCATGTGTAAAGGAAGATCCTGCAAAGTTGAGGATCCTTGAACTGATGCAAAAACTTCCTCACACACGATGTGTTAAGAGATGTTAGCTGCCAGCAACCCCTTCCAAAAGATTCTACTCCATGAGATTTTTTGGTTTGTGCGTTGCAGTAATTTGAGGGGAATGTTTCAGTTTAGAATTAACTCCAAGAACGTAATGGTGGGTTTACTGTCCACAATGTGACAGCCCTTGACCCTTTGCTGCCATCCCTTGGCAACACATCCTACTTGTGAATTTGCCCTTGGGATTAATAAAGTATCTATCTATCTCCATCTATCTCACAGTTTTATGAACACATTGTTAATAGATCTGAAAGTGTTTGTCTCGAGCCAACTGCCCATTACAAGGGGTGTTTAGCCGAAAGACACTTAAAGGTTCTTCACACAGATGTATTTGTTTACAAGGGCCAGTAATGGGACACTGCAGCTTTGTGGGTTTGGCATTTTGGAGGGCATCCCAGAGTCCAGAAGCTGTTTTTGAGGGAATTAGTGCTGGATACCACAACATTTTTAAAGAAGATTCGGCTATACAGTATTCACATTTAGTCACAGGGCTGACAACAAAGAGGGTGTCGCACACTCGCAGCACAGAACTAGCTGCTTGACTAATGGGCACACATCTAAGTACGGTAGCCTAATGGAGCTTATTATGACTCGGCAAACAACCATCTCAAAAGAAATGCCATGTCATAGAATACATAATATGGTTTTAGTGTGGTAATGGCGACCGCCGGCCCACTGTGCCCAAAGTTGAGAGCAAGGCAAGCTAAAGGCCATTTAGGCCATTAATGGTGTGGATTAGATTGAGTGTGCACATCAGTGGACCTGATATGTGCCGTGTAACCGTTTTATGATCTATGAAATATCCTACCTACCAACATTTGATTATTTTAACACTTTTATATTTCTCTTTTTATTTGCAGATTAAGGAATCCCTTGCAGATGAAATTCGACGTGAGATCGTGAATGAGCTTCTGGCAGCAGTTTCTCCGAATAGGTCAGCTGGAGCAGTTCAGGAGAAGCCCTGAGGGTCCCATGGTAACATATTGGTTTTTTATTGTGGTGTTGAGTGAATTTTGATTGTGAATTGTTTTCAAGGATACGTTTGGTATTTTTCAAGTCCAAGTTATTTGTTCAGAGTCATGGTATATAAATTTGCTACATGAAATTGTGATCAGAAGTGAAACATTTTTAATAAATTTGAAAAAAATAACTGGCCCACTCTTTTGACTTATAATGGAGCTTATGGGTCCTCGGGTCCTCTTGTTGGGGGTAAAATAAAATTCTTGAAACCTACTGAATGTATCCATATATCAAGTATTGGTCTGTCGCTTTAGATTCCACACATTTTAAAGTAGCATATCTGTGCCTTTTTAAGAAGAGGGGAAAAAAAACAAAACATTGCTGACATATTCAGCCATTTTAAAAGGAGGCTGTCGGCGTGCTTCACTTTGTTGCTTTTCTTTTTTTGTGGCACCCTTTAAGGCCAGGGCTGTGGATTCACCCCAGAAAGTTCTACACAGTCTGGATGCAGCTGGAAGAGATGATGGTTAGGTCAGTAGGGGACGCTTACCCCATGGTCTGTGTGTGGGTCCCAATGCCCCAGTGCAGTGACGAGGACACTGTGTTGGAAAAACGGTGCCGTCCTTTGAATGAGACATTATACCGGGGTCCTAACTCGCTGTGGTATCGAAAGATCCCTGGGCATTTTTCTTAATAAAAAAAAAAAAAAAAAAGTACAAACCGGATTCCAAAAAAGTTGGGACACTATACAAATCGTGAATAAAAACTGAATGCAATGATGTGGAGGTGCCGGCTTCTAATATTTTATTCAGAATAGAACATAAATCACGGAACAAAAGTTTAAACTGAGAAAATGTATCATTTTAAGGGAAAAATATGTTGATTCAGAATTTCATGTGTGTCAACAAATTCCAAAAAAGTTGGGACAAGGCCATTTTCACCACTGTGTGGCATCTCCCCTTCTTACAACACTCAACAGACGTCTGGGGACCGAGGAGACCAGTTTCTCAAGTTTAGAAATAGGAATGCTCTCCCATTCTTGTCTAATACAGTCCTCTAACTGTTCAATCGTCTTGGGCTGCCTTTGTCGCACCTTCCTCTTTATGATGCGCCAAATGTTCTCTATAGGTGAAGGATGTGGACTGCAGACTGGCCATTTCAGTACCCGGATCCTTCTCCTACGCAGCCATGATGTTGTGATTGATGCAGAATGTGGTCTGGCATTATCTTGTTGAAAAATGCAGGGTCTTCCCTGAAAGAGATGACGTCTGGATGGGAGCATATGTTGTTCTAGAACCTGAATATATTTTTCTGCATTGATGGTGCCTTTCCAGACATGCAAGCTGCCCATGCCACACGCACTCATGCAACCCCATACCATCAGAGACGCAGGCTTCTGAACTGAGCGTTGATAACAACTTGGGTTGTCCTTGTCCTCTTTGGTCCGGATGACATGGCGTCCCAGATTTCCAAAAAGAACTTTGAATCGTGACTCGTCTGACCACAGAACAGTCTTCCATTTTGCCACACTCCATTTTAAATGATCCCTGGCCCAGTGACAACGCCTGAGCTTGTGGATCTTGCTTAGAAATGGCTTCTTCTTTGCACTGTAGAGTTTCAGCTGGCAACGGCGGATGGCACGGTGGATTGTGTTCACTGACAATGGTTTCTGGAAGTATTCCTGAGCCCATTCTGTGATTTCCTTTACAGTAGCATTCCTGTTTGTGGTGCAGTGTCGTTTAAGGGCCCGGAGATCACGGGCATCCAGTATGGTTTTACGGCCTTGACCCTTACGCACAGAGATTGTTCCAGATTCTCTGAATCTTTGGATGATGTTATGCACAGTTGATGATGATAGATGCAAAGTCTTTGCAATTTTTCGCTGGGTAACACCTTTCTGATATTGCTCCACTATCTTTCTGCGCAACATTGTGGGAATTGGTGATTCTCTACCCATCTTGGCTTCTGAGAGACACTGCCACTCTGAGAAGCTCTTTTTATACCCAATCATGTTGCCAATTGACCTAATTAGTGTTTATTGGTCTTCCAGCTCTTCGTTATGCTCAAATTTACTTTTTCCAGCCTCTTATTGCTACTTGTCCCAACTTTTTTGGGATTTGTTGACACCGTGAAATTTTGAATCAACATATTTTTCCTTTAAAATGATACATTTACTCGGATTAAACGTTTGATCTGTCATCTACGTTCTATTACAAATAAAATATTGACATTTGCCATCTCCACATCATTGCATTCAGTTTTTATTCACAATTTGTTTAGTGTCCCAACTTTTTTGGAATCCAGTTTGTAGGACGTTTCCCAGTTTCATGGCTATGTTGCCCACCACAGCCTAGTCACTCTGGCTCCCTAATCATCCTCTGTCCCTTATTAGCTAACTGTGTCTCTCCCTGTCTCATCCCTTCAATACCTAATAACTAATGTGTAATGAATATACTGGTGTGAAATGGCTGCCGTTGCATCATCCACACTGGTGGTGGTTGAAGTGAACCCCCCCCAAACCCCCTATATATAAAGTGCCTAGATAAGCACTGTATAAATGAAAAGTCGTCCTCGTCATCTTTTGGGGTCCCTGGGTGCCTCCAGAGTTCGCTGCCAGGATAAGTTCTCCCTACTTTGGAGAATGTTCTGCCTAACCCGAAAGTGCTTCCTACCGGCTATACCCTGGCACCAGAAGTACTCCTGGGTCACATATAAAAGAAGCCATTCTGCCTTTCCAAGATGAGTTAGGAGGCCAAGGGCAAACTTCAAATGGAGAGGGGAAAGGAACCTACAGAATCACTGGTTGTGCTATTTTGGCCATTGTCCACTTGTCTAATGTTCTACAAGTAATAATGGCTTTTTATTTGAACATGTGACTGGGTTTGGGACTTGGTGGCACCCCGTGTGGTCACAAGACAACAGATCAGTTTACTATCCTTCAGGCTTAAGATGTTCTGTGAAAGCTAGGCCAGAAGAGAGAGAGAGAGAGAGAGAGAGAGAGAGAGAGATGTTAGGAGCAGATGCTGATGCAGGATTCCAGATTAGGAATTGGATGACAGCACCACACTAGTTCAAGATGTGAGTTTTTTTGTTTTTTTTTTTTATGGTGGCTGGAGTGGCAATTTTCCCTGCAGGGCTGGATGCAGATTAACGTCATATCCAGGACGGAGTGATTGCAGGTGAAGGGCCTTGCTCAAGTGCCCAACAGAGCAGAGTCCCTTTTGGCATTTACGGGATTTGAACCGGCAACCTTCCGATTGCCAGTGCAGATCTCTTGCCTCAGAGCCACCACTCCACCCCAGGCCAGAAGGTAAAATTGATATTCAGTGCATCAGTACCGTGCTGTTTAAAAACGCAATCAGAATTGTAAGTTCAGTTTGAAGTTTCCCTTTTTGTATTTTATGGTCCTTTTTTCTGCTTCCTATTGCTGTAATGGCAGGCTTTGGTTTTAGGACATATAAAGTTGCAAAAAAATTTTTCTCCTTTAATGTTAAAACCTGAAGTGCTGCTTACCTTTTTACAGCGAGAATTTCAGTCAACATCTATATAAGACAAGTGTAGCTATCTCTGCTACATTAAAGAGTTTCAGTGGTTTGTCCAGCAGCTTACAGATAAACTGCACCGAGGGGCACTAGAAGTGCATCACTGTAGCTTTGACATGAGCAGGTCATTCAGACCCAAAAAGCTTTCCGATCCCATTCACCTCGATGTTGATGTTTGAAGGCCCCTATAATCATCCTGTCTACCCTACAACTTGATCTTATTCCATGCATCTGTGAATCTTTTCTTGGGGGGTTAATAACTTTTAAATCTTTTATTTCATTATTTATTTTTACGAATTGCACATTTTTTCCATCTGTGTCCCCATGTTCTTCCTAAAGCGTTGTCATTTAACAGCTGTGCACTAGGACTCCATTTTGAACAACTATGAAATACCACAAGAGCATATGCTACTCTTTAACATGGTTTGGTCCCATTTGGCAATGGTGAGAGAAAGAGTGGAGGTTTCCATCCATCCATTCTCTTCCGCTTATCCGAGATCAGGTCATGGGGGCAGCAGCTTGAGCAGAGATGCCCAGACTTCCCTCTACTCAGCCACTTCTTCTAGCTCTACTGGGGGAATCCCGAGGCATTCCCAGGCGAGCTGGGAGACACAGTCCCTCCAGCGTGTCCTGGGTCTTCCCCGGGGCCTCCTCCTGGTTGGACGTGCCCAGAACACCTCACCAGGGAGGCATCCAGGAGGCATCCTGATCAGATACCCGAGCCACCTCATCTGACTCCTCTCGATGCAGTAGGGGTTTGCTTCTCTTAAATCCTCCATTTGTAGTTGAGCGGCTCCAATATCCGAATGAGACATCACTCTGCTACAAAACGAGTCTTGGCAAACCTTTTTGGGCTTTGCCCTTATCAAACTATATCAATCCCACGATCCCACCCAAAGGTGGACCACTACTAACAGTGAATATTAATTTGGAAAAAAGGCGATTTCTGGTAAAGTTGCGATGTTGAAATCCGAACGTGTCTGTGTAACTGAAGGGGAGATGTTACAGAGAGAGAGCTTACGGAGAGGTTAGGAGCAGGCGCTGATACAGCACATTCCGCACCCACCACACGAAAAAACCAACTCAGGATCCCAGATCAGGACCCGAGTGCAGCCATGATACCTCAGCACCACACCAGTTCAGATGGGAGATGTTAATGGGCTAGAAAATCTGTATGGCTGATGGCACAAAATCGTTGAGAACAAAAACTGGAATGATATCGCCATGGCCTCAACTGTTGCAGGTGTGTTGTGCAAGTGTTGCCACCTTAAAGAAATACTTCACCCAGATTTTTTTAATTATTATTATTAATTGTTCGTGTACCCTATGTGGTTTGTATTAATGGCTAAGAGAAAATTTATGGATGGATGGAGGTGAACTTTCTCATAGAATGGGAAGCTACAGTGACCAACTCTGGACCACAGCAAACAGTATGAAAACGTCCATTGAAGGAAAAAAAAAAAATGTAATGTTTCTTGTATTGCATAATCCACGTGCCAAGTCATCCAGTCCTATGCTGTGGTGTTGCGGGTCCTCGGCTCCCATCAGGAAGGCCAGTTTTAAATAAATAATCACCGCACTCACGGCTTAGCCCGGGGGTGTGTTGGTTGTGGCGCTGAAGCGGTTCCCGGGATGATTTGTGATGTGGGCGTTTCACAGGTGAGAAATCGTCCGCATCGGAGATTGTTCTCGGGGCTGCTGGTTTGCCACAGCTGCCACGTCCTCTTCATAAATAGAAGGAAAAAAGAAAAAGAGCCGGAGGTTGCAGGAGAGCAGGAAGTAGTATGGAGAGAGAAACCAGTGTGAGCTAGCGTGTGCTCGCAGGCAGGCAGCTGGACAGTGAGCTCTAGCAGGGGTGTTTGGCCGACACTCATTGGGGCAAAAAGAAGTGGTCGCTCCAGCTGAGCGAACAAGGAGCTGGAGTGACTGGGGATGAAAGACGGCTGGCTGCGTAAGTCCGAGATGGCAGCGGGAGTCATGGAGTCTTGGGAAGATGAGCCTCAGCGTGAGTGACCTGGCCGTTGAGGAATCCAAGTCTCAGTCCGTTAAGGTAGCCGTACGGAGCCAGGGAACGGAAGGCAACCGGACAGTAGTGAGGTCAGCTGCGGGAAGGGCGACTCCCCTGTTGAGAAGCAGGGGAGCCGCCAGATAAAAGACGACACCGGCTTTATTTTAAAGGACTGCTTCCAGCATTGTGTTAACCTCGCTTTAAAGGATTGTTTTTTTTTATATTGGATTTTAACCTCCACTTCTGTTTTTATGGATTATTTATTTAATGAAGACTTTTTTGAAACACTGCACTATTTATTTGAACACTGTTTCTTTTTGTTGTTGGTTTTAAATAAAAGCACTTTGCACTTTTGCACCATCCCCTTGCTCTATTTGTTATGCCTACAACATAACATTACCGGCGGTGTCTGATTCAGGGCTCCCGGAAGCGAGATGGGAGCATGCAGTGAACCAGCATCGTCACATATACAACATGCAAAACACATTCAGGTTTTGCTAAAATAATTGTTAAATATATACAGCCGATCCTCAACATTTGCACATTTAATTTTTACGACTTCAAGTGTTCACGCGATTTTTATCAGTAACCTCATTTTTACTTTTGCGTTGCCAATCATTCACATTCACGGCTACGTGTGGGTATCCTATTAGGCGCTTCACCAGTCTTGTTCACCCAACTCCTGTAGAGAAAGGAGCTCCCTGTGCATTTGTTACGTATTTTTCATTGTTTTGTTTTGCACTTATGCCCCTAAAGCATAACAAGCCCACATGTGCAATGTCGGTCTTGTGACTTAGTTAAGAAGATAAAGGTGTCAGATAAACTTTGTGTGAGGCTGTCAGCCACAAGTTTGGAGTTAATGAATCAACGGTTAATTATATCTGCAAAAAGGAGAAAAGTAGAGACTGTCTAGAGCAGGGGTCTCCAACTCCGGTCCTGGAGAGCTACTGTGGCTGCAAGTTTTCTTTCTAACTCTTTTGTTATTTAGTGACCAGTTTTTGCTCCTAATTCACTATTTCCCTTTATTTTAATTGACTTTTCTTGAGATTCTGACCGCTGAATTGATTTTTATTTCTTTAAACGGCGCCTAAACATAAATTGGATGTGAAGAGAGTCAAGAGATGAGCAACTAAGTTGGGGCCTCAAACTCCAACCAACTTCACTTCATTCATTTCCTTCATTTGAGGCCAATTCTCGTTGCTAATTAAACCCGTTATTTAATTCCATGGCGCTCATTCTGTCATGGCAGACATTTCCAAAACTGTTGATTTTTATTTTTGAAGAGCGCTGTCAAAAAGTTTTTTGTGGACCTGAGCAGATCGACATTACCGAGGCCTTCACCTTTCTTTATTTTCAGTTATTTTGTGATGGACGCAGGCTGTTGTTTGTGTTGGTTCGTTTTGTGTCTTAATATTGTTTGGTTGTTAATTAATGAAAAAAAAGAAATAATTAAGGGGCCTGAGTCTTAAGTTGAGCATCAATTAAAATTAAGGCAAAGAGTTAATTAGCAGCAAAATCTGGTCACTAATTAAGAAAAGAGGCTTTATATGTTGAAAGGAGGATTTTGAAATCTGCCCTAAACTTAACCAGAAGTCAGTGTAAGGACTTGAGGACTGAAGTTATGTGTTCGTATTTTCTTGTTATAATTCTTGCAGCAGCATTTTGGATTAACTGGAGGCTGAATAAAGAACAGTTTGAACATCCAGTGAACACCGCATTGCAGTAGTCAGCCCTAGTAGATTGCAAAATCTAAGGTTGCCACTTGGAATTTAGGGAGACAGGCACTTCAAATGTAGGAAGGCGCAGATTATTTAAAGCTTTTGTACTACTAGCCATGGTATCTGTTGAAGGCTGATAATAAAATCATTTTAAAAATTTTCTTTCTGTTGAATTATGTATACCTTCAACAACTTTCCATGGTATGTGCATATGTGAATGTTTATTTATTAACTAGCAAGCAAGTTCTCGTAAAATCTGCTGTTCAGATTTTTATTATCTTTTCGCCTTTCTCACCTCCTGTCCGGTTTTATATTTGTCGTCTTTGAAGGCGAGACTTTCCACATTCCTCATACGACTTTATTCCTCCTCGTGTGTCGCATTTCTTCTTTTTGTTGGACCACCAAAGCTAAACTGACCAATCACTCCAAAGCCAAGCTGGCCATTCAGATTGCTCAGAGGGTCTGGACTCCCAGATTGTGTTGTAGATTGGTAGGATTTTACAGTAGATTCTAAATGACACGGGTAACCAGTACAGCCATGCTAAGACTGGTGTGATGTGCTGCGATTTTCTTTTTCTGGCTGGAATTCTTGCTACAGCTGATGGATTGTCTGTCTTAGGCTGACCTATCAGGAGTGTGTCATAGTAATCCGAGTCCAAAAAATTATCTCAGATTCTCTGTTTTTTTTTTACACTATGCTAGTGGAAAATTTAATGTCACTGTCCGCGATCTGCGTTCATCTGGAACATGTAGAATTTTTTTTTTTCCTTGTCATTTCTCATTGGTTTAATGTGCAGGGAGCGGAAACGTTCATTTGCAAGTGCTGCTGGTTGTGTGGTGTATTGTGTGTGTTTATTTTTTTAGTTCCACTTTAATGTTCTTATTCGAATATCAAAACAAAATCCCTTTTTATTTATCTGCCAGGTGAAAAAGAAGATGCGTAGAAGAGGAGTCTCCGAGAACACGGGCCACATGCGGACCACCCAGACTTGAGGCGTATTCGTGTTTTTAAATAACCAGCCAGGCATCTGAAGACACTAATGCTGCTGTAGTGAGCTACTGTTAACAGGTTTTTTAAAATGTTTAAATAATGCATGATCGTTATGAAGCCTTTCACTGATTTATAAACTTTTTTGTGTGTGTGTGTTTTCCTAGCTGTTGGTTTGTGGGGCAAAAAAGTGTTCAAAACTTGAATTTATTTTTTTTTTTGCTTTTAATTTGTAAAATAATCCATGACCGAGTCTCTCGGGTAAAGCTGAATTTCCATCTGCCTGGCTTCTGCCAATATTGACCTCCATGAGGTGCTAGCTGTGCAATAATAATTCACTCTGGACTTGAATTAACAATTTAACTGCTGATTTTATTATTATTTTTTAATTTAATTTTATTTTTTTGACCACTCCACATACAGAGTTGTTGTATTAAAACACAAGTGTTTGCTACTGGTGTAAGACGGCCACTTGTAAAGAGAGCTTTGTATGCGTGGTTTGCGTTTTGATGTTCATGCTGTGCTTTTCCAGTCGTGGGTTTGCCATTTACGATTGCGCACCACAGAGCCTGGTAACTCACTGGTGCGAGTGGTGGAACCTGAGACCCCCCAGACTGCACGTGAATGTCAGCCAGGATGCATTTTGGGAGATGTTGGAATCTTTTTTTTTTTTTTTTTTTTTTGCCCGATTTTCTGTGTGCACCTTGACATTCTGTGATAAGGCTTTAAACGTCTTGAGCGCTACTGTGGTCAGGTGGTGAGGAGGAGCGAGCGGATAATTTAAAATTTGAAACTCTAGTGTCTTGAGTGCGAGCGAGCGAGCCAGCGATTCCTGAAGAGTGTGCGCGTGTGTGTGTGTGTGTGTGTGTGTGTTTGGTGCTTCTGGAATGCTAACCCAGTGGATGGAGAGAGATTTGTATTTGTACGTGGAGCGCAATGTCAAGGGGCTTGTCTACCTGTGTCATGTGGGATTCAAGAGGGAAGATTTATATATGAAACAAATTAATAAAGATATATTTATTTTGCATAAGCTTGGTTTGGAAAGTGTGTTGTGTTTTTTCTCTTTCTCTTTTTTCTGCAGAAATCTCCTTGGAACAGTTTCAGGCAGCCACAGCTCTGCTGGAGTTGACGCGGAGTATAATACAACTGTCAGTGATAGAATCAAAGAGAATTCATTCTTTTAATAATCAACAACAACCTTTATTTCTGTCGCACATTTTCATATAAATGTCGCTCAAAATGCTTTACATAATGAAGGAAGAGGAAAAAAAAGACAAAGTAAGAATTAAAATCAGAGAACACTAATTAACATAGAATAAAAGTAAGGTCTGATGGCCAGGGAGGACAGAAAAAAAAAAAAAAAAAAACTTGACGGCTGGAAAAAAATAAAATCTGCAGGGGTTCTGAGGCCACAAGACCACCCAGCCCCCTCTAGGCATTCTACCTAACATCAATGACCTCAATGAGTCCTCATTGTATTCAGGGTTCTCATGGAAGGACTTGATGATGACGGTCACATGGACTTCTGGCCTTTAATCCATCAATGTAGGGACATCACGGTGCTTTGATTAGGTGGTGATGGCGCAGGTCGCCACCCCAGAAAACCGGAATAAGAACAGAAGAGAAAGTAGGGGTTAGTATGGATTTTGGAGCCACCATGAATAGTAATGATAATGAATTGAATATATACAGAGCATCAGGATTAAATTAAAATGAAGTTATGGGAAAGCCATGTTAAAGTAATGAGTTTTTAGCAGTGTTTTAAAGTGCTCTACTATATCAGCCTGGCGAATTCCTATTGGCAGGCTATTCCAGATTTGAGGTGCATAACAGCAGAAGGCCGCCCGCCTCACCACTTCTTTTAAGTTTTGCTCTTGGAATTCTTAGCAGACCCTCATTTGAAGATCTAAGGTTACTATTTGGAATATAAGATGTCAGACACTCCGATGTATAAGATGGAGCAGATTATTTAAGGCTTTGTAAACCATCAGCAGTATTTTAAAGTCAATTCTGAAAGACACCGGTAACCAGTGTAGTGACACTAAGACTGGGGTGATGTGCTTGGATTTTCTTTTCATAGTTAGGATTCTAGCAGCTCCATTCTGCACTCGTTGCAATCGATTGATGTCTTTTGGGTGGTCCTGAGAGGAGTGTGTTACAGTAATCTAACCGACTGAAAACAAAAGCATGAACTAATTTCTCAGCATCTTTTAATGATATAAGAGGTCTAACTTTTGTTATATTTCTTAAGTGAAAAAATGCTGTCCTAGTGATCTGATTAATATGCGATTTAAAATTCATGTCACAGTCAACATTTACCCCTAAATTCTTTACCTCCGTCTTGACTTTTAATCCTAATGCATCAAGTTTATTTCTAATAACCTCATTATATCCATTATTGCCAATCATTAAAATTTCAGTTTTTTCTTTATTTAGCTTGAGAAAATTACTACTCATCCACTCAGAACACAAGTAAGACATTATGTTAGTGAAGCAGAGTCGGGGTCATCAGGCGCTATTGATAAATACAGCTGTGTGTCATCAGCATAGCTGTGGTAGTTCACGTTATGCCCTGAGATAATCTGACCTAACGGAAGCATGTAAATCGAAAAGAGCAGCGGACCCAGGATAGAGCCTTGTGGACCACCATATACAGTAAAATATCATTTGTCTTTGAAGTATAATCACCACAACTAACAAAGAATTTTCTCCCTGCCAGGTAGGATTCAAACCAATTTAAGACCCTGCCAGAGAGGCCCACCCATTGACTAAGGCGATTTCTAAGAATATTGTGATCAATGGTATCAAATGCGGCACTCAGATCTAAGAGGATGAGAACAGATAAATGGCCTCTGACTGCATTGACCCCCAAGTCAATGACGACTTTGAGTGCAGTTTCTGTGCTGTGATTTGTTCTGAAACCTGACTGAAACTTATCAAGAATAGCAGGTTTATTGAGGTGGTCATTTAACTGCATAATGACTGCCTTCTCTAGGATTTTACTTAAGAAAGGCAGGTTAGAAATAGGACTAAAATTATCAAAAGCAGAGAGGTTAAAATTATTTTTCTTGAGTAGGGATTTAACTACAGCAGTCTTAATACAGTTTGGGAAGACCCCCGCATCTAATGAAGAGTTTACTATGTCAAGAATACTATCAATTAGCACGCCTGATACTACTTTGAAAAAACTTGTTGGTATTGGGTTGAGGACACAGGAAGAGGGTCTCAGTTGAGAAATTATTTTATTTAAATCATTTATATAGCGCTTACCTCACTACTCAAAGACTTTACCTAGTGAGAGGGGAGCCACTTCTACCAGCACCGATGTGCAGCACCCACCTGGATGATCTGGCGGCAGCCATTTTGTGCGCCAGTGTCCGTGAACGTGAGACGATTAGAGACAGGGGCATGATTAAGTGGCCTAGAATGACTCTGATGTGGTGGGCAATTTAGCCAGGACATCGGGATACACACAAATCCTTTACAAAGGATGTCCCAGGGGTCTTTAATGAGCACAGAGAGTCAGCAGGACCTTGGTTTTTGGTCTCATCTGAAGGATGGTGCCTTTTATACAGTACTGGTGGCATTGGAATCCACACAGTAAGTGCACCCCTGCTGGCCTCACCAACAACTCTTCCAGCAGCAACCCCAAGCTTTTCCTGCTTGGTCTCCCATCCCAAGGACTGGCCAGGCCCGAACATTCTCGGCTGCCTGAGGTGTTCTGAAGGGCAGGTGGTCTGTCAGTGAGATCAAACCGAGTGAACGGAATTAAAGAATGCACTCTTGGTGGGCCTCCAGGGGGCGCTTGTGACAGAACGCAGAGCAGAGTGTAATCTGTTCATCTTTCACCCAATACAAGGCCTGCTTGGTTTAATTTAGGGTTATGGAGACTGGAGGCCCATCTTCAAGGTCCTTGTACAAGGAGGGTCCCAAGTAGTGAAACATCTGTAGTGAAGCTGAGCCCGGCTCCAGTGCAACATTCCAATGAGTTCAATGATGGCATAAAAGTGACAAACAACTGAAATAAGTGAAGTAACGCAGTGTTGATGGACAGTGCCTGTGTAAAGTCACCATGAGAAATGAGGATACTCGGGTCACAGATATTCATTACAGTTCAGTATTCAGCCACTAGGTGGTGTTGGCAAAAGGACTGATAGGAGCAATAGAGAACAAAAGTAACCAATGCAGTGGTGTTGAACACTAGGGGGCGCCTGCATTGAAAGGTCTCAATCAGAATGTGGGACAATCGGCCCACCCCCTCAATCAGTGTCCAGTCTCCATTGACCAGTTAGAGGAAGCTGTGCTGCACCATTTTAAGTTGGCATGTCAGTTCATTCTACATGGCTGGGCATTCCCAATGAGTGCTGGATACACAGAATGTGACATTTAAGAAAACTCAGTATCGGAATAGAATTTCAAGATGACTGAAGTAAATGGAAAAATGCAGTATGAATGAACAGTAGGGGGCGCCTGCATAAAATGTCACCATTAGCATGGAGGATGATGAGGGTACAGTGCCAGGATGCAGCACAGTATTCAGCTTCTTGGGGACGATTGCAAAAAAACTGACTGAGTACAGAGAAGAAAATGTCAAAATAACTGAAATGCTGTGTCGATAAACACTAGGGGGTGTCTGTGTATAAAGGTCTCAATCAGAATGTGGGACAATCAGCCGCTCCTTCAATCAGTGTGCAGTCTCCATAGACAACACTGAACATTTAGAGGAGGCTGTTCTGGACCATTTTAAATTGGGGTCAGAGCTCATTGTATGGGTTGGGGGTCTTAAATTCAATATCTATGCTGAATACACACAGTGTCACATTTAAGAATCCTCAGTCAGACTAAAATTTCAAAATAAGTGAAGTATGCAAAAGTGTGAACTGTAGGGGTCGCCTGCATAAAATGTCACTGTTAAATTCTAGCATGATCAAGTCACAGTTTTTAGTTGTAGTTCAGTATTCAGCCACTAGGTGGTGCTTGCAAAGGAACTGACTGTGAGAATAAAGAATACAATGTCAGATAGGTGAAATGCATTGCTGATGAACACTAGGGGGCGCCTCCATAACAAGGTCTCAATCAGAATGTGGAACAATCAGCTCAATTCTCAGTCAATTTCCTGTCTCCATATAAATAACTGAATATTTGGAGGAGGCTCATTCTACATGGGTGGGGATTCCCAATGTGTGCTAGTTACACAGAATGTGACATTTAAGAAAAACTCAGCATCAGAATAGAATTTCAAGATGACTGAAGTAAATGGAAAAATGCAGTATGGATGAACAGTAGGGGGTGCTTGCATAAAATGTCACCATTATAATGGAGGATGATGAGGGTACAGTGCTGGGATGTAGCGCAGTATACAGCCTCTAGGGGGCGATTGCAAAAGAACTGAGTGAGTACAGAGAACAAAATGTCAAAATAAATAAAATGCAGTGCTGATGAACACTAGGGGGCGTCTGTGTATAAAGGTCTCAATCAGAATGTGGGACAATCAGCCACTCCTTCAGTCAGTGTGCAGTCTCCATAGACAACACTGAACATTTAGAGGAGGCTGTTCTGGACCGTTTTTTAAATTGGGGTCAGAGCCCATTGTATGCGTTGGGGGTCTTAAATTCAATATCTATGCTGAATACACACATTGTAAGATTTAAGAATCCTCAGTCAGACTAAAATTTCAAAATAAGTGAAGTATGCAAAAGTGTGGCCAGTAGGGGGTGCCCTGCATAAAATGTCACTATTAAATTCTAGCATGATCAAGTCACAGTTCTTAGTTTCAGTTCAGTATTCAGCCACTGGGTGGCAAATGCAAAAGAACTGACTTTTGGAATTTAGAACAAAATGTCAGAATAACTGAAATGCAGAGTTGATGAACACTAGGGGGCGCCTTCTTTAAGAGCTCACTATTAGAATGGAGGATGATCAGGTCACAGTTCTTAGTTTCAGTTCATTGTTCTGCCACCAGGTGGCGCTTGCAAAAAACGCTGACTGTGAGAATAGAGAACACAATGTCAAAAATAACAAATGCAGTGCTGATGAACACTAGGGGGCGTCTGTGTTTAAAGGTCTCAATCTGAATATGGGACAGTCAGTCCCTCCTTCAGTCAGTGTGCAGTCTCCATAGACAACTCTGAACATTCAGAAGAGGCCGTGCTGGACCATTTTAAGTTGGGGTCAGAACTCAGTGTACTGGTTGTGGGGTCTCAAATTCAACAAGGGTGCAGGGCACACACAGTGTAACATTTAAGAAAGCTCTGTTTCAGAATAAAATTTCAAAATAATTGAAGTTAACAAAAGATTGCAGTTTTGAAGGGGCAATAGGTGGTGCTTGCAAAAGACCTGAATGTGAGAACAGAGAACGCAATGTCAGACTGCTGAAATGCATTGCTGATGAACACTAGGGGGCGCCTCCATAACAAAGTCTCAATCAGAATGTGGGACAATTAGCTCAATTCTCAGTCAATTTCCTGTCTCCATATAAATAACTGAATTTTTGGAGGAGGCTGTGCTGGACTGTTTTAAGTTGGCATGTCAGTTCATTCTACATGGCTGGGCATTCCCAATGAGTGCTGGATACACAGAATGTGACATTTAAGAACATCTCAGTATCAGAATAGAATTTCAAGATGACTGAAGTAAATGGAAAAATGCAGTATGGATGAACAGTAGGGGGCGCCTGCATACAATGTCACAATTAGAATGGAGGATGATGAGGGTACAGTGCCGGGATGTAGCGCAGTATACAGTCTCTAGGGGGCGATTGCAAAAGAACTGAGTGAGTACAGAGAACAAAATGTCAAAATAAATAAAATGCAGTGCTGATGAACACTAGGGGGCGTCTGTGTATAAAGGTCTCAATCAGAATGTGGGACAATCAGCCGCTCCTTCAATCAGTGTGCAGCCTCCATAGACAACACTGAACATTTAGAGGAGGCTGTTCTGGACCGTTTTAAATTGGGGTCAGAGCTCATTGTATGGGTTGTGGGTCTTAAATTCAATATCTATGCTGAATACACACACTGTAACATTTAAGAATCCTCAATCAGACTAAAATTTCAAAATAAGTGAAGTATGCAAAAGTGTGGACAGTGTAGGGGCGCCTGCATAAAATGTCACTGTTAAATTCTAGCATGATCAAGTCACAGTTTTTAGTTGCAGTTCAGTATTCAGCCACTGGGTGGCAAATACGAAAGAGCTGACTGTTGAAATTTAGAAATGCAGAGCTGATGAACACTAGGGGGCGCCTTCATTAAGAGCTCACTATTAGAATGGAGGATGATCAGGTCACACTTCTTAGTTACAGTTCATTGTTCTGCCACCAGGTGGCGCTTGCAAAAAACGCTGACTGTGAGAATAGAGAACACAATGTCAAAAATAACTGAAATGCAGTGCTGATGAACACTAGGGGGCGCCTCCATAACAAGGTCTCAATCAGAATGTGAGTTTGAATGGCCACATTTCTTTGGAGTTTCACTGGGTTTCTAACCTGTGCTTGTTGTGCAAGGCGCTATATAGTGCAATGGCAGGACTGACCAGGTGCTCATTTATTCCTTTAGAATTTACTGGTTAGCAGAAATCCCCAGTGGTGGTCACCTTGAAAGGCGCTATATAGCGCTACTGCAGGACTAACTGGATGCCCTAATAGTCATTTAAATGCACAGGTTACTGTAAATCAATAAGGGGGGGGGGTAGAATTTCAGGTTTGAATTCCCTCAAATTCTAATTTGGTTTCTAACATGTGCTTGCTGTGAAAGGCGCTATATGGCCCACTTGCAGGACTGAGCAGACCCCCTTCACTAATTTTCACAGGTTACTGGGAGTGGGCTTTGAGATTTTGAGTTTGAATTCCCCCCGTTACGCTGGTGGTGTTCACCTTGAAAGGCGCTATAAAGTACTAGTGGAGGACTGACCAGACCCCCTACATTCATTTTTACAGGATACTGGGGGGGTCGATGAGAGGGCTGCGAGAGTTTGAGTTTGACTGGCCACATTTCTTTGGGTTCTGTTGTAGTCTCTAACATGTGCTCGCTGTGAGAGGCGCTATATGGCAGACCCCCTTCACTAATTTTCAAAGGCACTGAGCGTCACTGAGTGGGCTGTGAGATTCTGAGTTTGAATTCCCCCCCCCCCCCCGTTTCCATGGACTTTACTTTGGTGTTCACCTTGAAAGGCGCTATATAGCACCATTGCAGCACTGACCAGACCACCAACATTCATTTTCGTGGGTTACTGGGAGTCACTGAGTGGGCTGCAAGATTTTGATTTTTCTGTTGTAGTCTCTAACGGGTGCTTGCTGTGAAAGGCGCTATATGGCCCACTTGCAGGACTGAGCAGACCCCCTTCACTAATTTTCACAGGTTGAGAGTCACTGAGTGGGCTTTGAGATTTTGAGTTTGAATTCCCCTGTTACGCTGCTGGTGTTCACCTTGAAAGGCGCTATATGGCCCACTTGCAGGACTGAGCAGACCCCCCCCCTTCACTAATTTTCTCAGGTCACTGGGAGATTCTGAGTTTGAATTCCCGTTACCTTGGATTCTTCTTTACTTTCTACCGCATGAAAGGCGCTACATAAAATAAAGAAATGGTTTGTTTTTGCTGTGCTGGATGCTGTAAAATTAAAACTAATTGGCGTGTGGTAGAAATGCCATCCATTACCAAACTGGGCATTGTCTACCCTGGCAGCACTGGGCACAACAGACCCCCGCAGTGACCCATTTGGGGCCACCATTTAACTCTTTGTTTGAAAGGAAATCTCTCCCGGGTACTCCTACATGAGCCGCGGGCATGTGGGGGGGCCCGGCTAAATGGCAGACATCGGGCACTCCTGCCATCTCGCCGGCTGTTTTGGCCCCCGAGCCTGCAGCGAGAGTCGAGGATGGGCCGCACTTCCTGGCGCGAGCTCGTCAATAAGTAATGATGCATCAGCGGCGTCCCGAGGGGCCTTAGCCTGCACTTTGGAGTGAGGGGGCTGCTAATCACACACAGCAAAGCGCTCGGCTTCGTCACGGCCCTGGGGGGAGGCCAGCGGCACACTGGGCTGGGTGGAGAAGCTCGCCTGCGGACCGCCGCACAATCAGCCATTTGTCTCTGGCCGCCGTCGTCGTGGTGCAGGGTGTGCGGCCGGGGATGCGCGGGGCGCCCGCTTCATGCTGCTAGGACGTCTGCGACGGGCTGACCGGCGAGGGGAGGTGCGCCGCCGACGGGGGGGCAGAGTCTTGTGAAGGGACGATTTGCTCGGAGCTGCGCCATGGAGCCCAACAGCCCCAAGAAGATCCAGTTTGCTGTTCCTTTGTTCCAAAGTCAGCTGGACCCCCAGGCGTCGGAACAGGTAAGGGACTGGGTTGAGGTGGTAGGGGGGGGGGGGTCGGGATTGCCTTACTGAAGGGCAGGTGAGGTAGAAAGTCGGACACTCCTAATGAGAAAACTGAGGCGGTCAAGTAGAACGTCGGCCAATGTCACTCTCCGCTGGCAGTGACTAATCAGTGGATGGGGCCCCCCAAATGCCGGGGACCCCCAGTAGCAACAGAAAATAAGAGGATAAGGAGACCACCCCACGTCAGCCTGGTCTCTGTTTGGGGGACGTATAATGGCACTTGTGTGCTCTGGAAAATCACGGAGGGGTAGATTGGGGGGCTTGGAATTAAAATGTGTGTAGTGGGGGGACATGAAGATGGGAGGGGTCGTTCAGGGTGTGTGTGTCCCGTTAAAGACTTGATGAACACACAATGAGAGTACCCAACACCCTGAGTAGGCGACACGCACATCACATACACATCTGAGCGCGTGTGTGTGTGTGTGTGTGTGTGTGTGTGTGTGTGTGTGTGTGTGTGTGTGTGTGTGTGGTGTCATCTGATGACTCGCAGGCCGTGCAGAAAATGAAAAACGGCAGCGAGGAGGCCGGCGTGTGCAGAGCAGGAGGCAACATGCAGATTTATTTGTGCTTGAGATGAAAAGACCACCTTAACCCTCGACGACCCCGTGATGCCCCTGGTGGAGGGGGCTGATAGAAAAGAAAATTCCAGAATTCCAAGAGTCATCGGGTGTCGGCACAGCTTGCTGTGTTGTATGCGTGTTGTGTGTGTGTGTGTCTCTCTCGATCGGTCTGACGAATGAAAGCCTCTATAAGACTGATAATCTTAAAAGGCGCTATAAACACTCAGAGAGACGGGGTCATTACTGTCACATTGGCAGAGCTCAGTGCCACTCTTACCTGTATGTGCCACTCGCACTGTGCCACCTCCTCAGTCTGCACGACTACCTGACCTCAGCTGTCCTGCCTTTAGTAAAGAAACGCTAAATGACGGATGGCTGGCCTGTGACCTGCTGAGCCTGTGCTGATCGACGGGCCACACGTCTCCAGCACTACGACTGGCAAGAAGGTCCACCTGAACTCAAGTCTTCGGACTTTACCACCTGAAAAATATCGGAACAGAATTATCATATAGGAAACGTGTTTAATAAAGAGAGACGGATATGCAAGGCACTATATCACTATTACAGTAGAAATGAAAGGCACTATATCATATATTTAACTAGATTTGAAAGGCACTATATCATATATAACATAGAAATGAAAGGCACTATATCACAGGTAAATAGATGGATATGAAAGGCACTATATCATGTATAACACAGAAATGAAATGCACTATATCCTATATTAACTAGATTTGAAAGGCACTATATCACTTATACAGTAGAAATGAAAGGCACTATAAGTGATATAGTGCCTTTCAAATCTAGTTAATATAGGATATAGTGCATTTCATTTCTATTATATATGATATAGTGTCACAGGGAAATAGGTAGGTATAAAAGGCACTATATCATATATAATAGAAATGAAAGGTGCTATATCACAGATAGGTAAATAGATGGATATGATAGGCATTATATGACATATACAGTAGAAATGAAAGGCGCTATATCACAGGTAAACAGATGGATATGAAAGGCATTGTGAAAAAGAGCAATGTGAAAGGCACTAAAGATGAAGGGAATGGCACCATATGCCAGACATCACAGGTTCTTCAGGTTCTTCTCATCGCGTGTTCAGAGTCCACTGAAATTCTGACCCGCATGTGCACATCACGATAGTCCAGCCCTGTGATAAGCAAGGTGTGTTACCTGACCTCAAATCTTCTGACTTTACTACCTGAAAATTATCTGAACATAATAATCATATCGAAAAATGTTTAATATAGATGGATATGCAAGACACTATGTCATATTTTGATTTGAGATGTGCTATTTCACAGACAGATTGATATCAAAGACATGAGAAGGAAGGCACCACACTGTATGATGGCGTAATGAAGCGAGCACAGACGGTCCATTGAGCTGAGGTGGAGCTCCGTTTTAATGAAGCGCACAGACAAGGGTGCCACTCACTGGTTTTGCTATGAAACAAAACCTCATCTTGAACAATAAGCTCCGCCTCTGCACAAAAGCTCTGCCTCTGTCAGCCGTCCGTCCAATCTGAAACCCCGGACTCGAGTAGGTAGAGTCTTAGACTGGCGTGAGGTCACAAGCTCACATGTCTTCCATTGGCTGATGTCCTTACACCTTGCAAATGGAAAAGAAAAATGCACAAACAACAGCGCCCCCTCCCGGCCTCCAGTGGTACGGCTTATCTGTTGAGAGCTCTGACGATGTCCCCAAGTGCACCCGTTTGAACATGAGCTAATAAGGACCCCATAAACCTCTCATGACTATCCATTGTCCAGAGTCCAGTGAAACTCTGACTGCCATGTGCTGCCCAACATGCAATGGGTTGCCACTCTACAGTGCCAGGATGAGAGAGGAGAATGCCACTTGAACCCGAGGCATCTTTCAGGTGAGATGTCAACCCGAGGTCCTGACTCTCTGTGGTCAACATCCTTCATGAAGAGCAGGGTGTATCCCAATGTCCTGGCTAAATTACCCACCATGGCCTGGTCATTCTGGTCCCCTAATCATCCCTTCTCTTTAACTGGCTGACTGTCTCTCACCCCTTCACCACCTAACAGCTCATACGTGGTGAGCGTCCGGCCACAAAAATGGCTGCTGTCACATCGTCCAGGTGGGTGCTGCACATTGGGGGGTGACTGAAGCAGCCCCTCACTCACTATGTAAAGCACATTGGGTGTCTTGGAAAGTGCTAAATAAATGCAATGTCTTTGTTTTCTTCATTATGTGAAAGATATCAGAAGATGCAATGCTGTGAAATAGTATTTGCCCCCTTCCTGACTTCCTCTGTTTTGCTTCATTGTTTCTGATGGCCTTTCATAGAATAAAACACACCGTTTTTATTGGGGTGTTTGATTTATTGGAGGAATAAAAGATCACTAACACCTAGTACCATCTGTGTGCAAAAGTAATTGCCCCCTTAGTCAGCCTGCCAATGTAAAAACTCAACACACCCACGTGTGATGGCTGCCCACCCTACCGGCTCTAAACATCACCTCAGTGGGACGTTGGTGACAAGATCTCAACAAGCTGCAGATCACATGGACCTCTTCTTCCTTTCCTGCACTGATCCTCATGCCACCCGTCTCCACGCTCCTCCACCATCATTTCTGAGTAGATCATCCTGACCCTGGAGCTTCGCCTGAGAAATCTCCGAGCACCTTCTCTCGCCACCCGGCAGCAGCAGGCACCACGCCCAGTGTGTCAGGATGGGTCCTCCAGCACTGGCACTAACCGGAACTGGCTCGATAATTCACAGAGGTGATCCGCGCCAGTCAGAATCGAGAGTCCTCCATGAGACAGGGTCTCATCACCCTGCACTGGGCGCGATATGCCTGTGCCCCCCAATGGGGGGGGAGGTGTGAATGGAGCACCTGGCAACATCCCAGTGAGTGTACAGCAGGCACTCACAGGATCAGGGCACACGTGTGTGTGTGTGTGTGTGTGTGTGTGTTTGTGAGCACAAAGTCCTGGGGGTCCACAATTCAGAAGTCATTCTCCAGTCTGTATGGGGGAGGGGGGTCTCAAAATGCCAGGGTGGTGCTGACGCTTTGGGTCACTTTCAGATGACCGCGTTTAGCCGTCTGTGTGTCTAACTTTGTTCCCCACATGCCACTTTGATTTCTAGAAAAATCACAAACTTCCTCGGCGTTTCACGAGGCAGAGCCCAAGAAACGAAAGAGTAGAGAAAAGAAAAGAAAGGCAAGAATGTGAAATAAAGGAGAAAACACGAGAGAAAATGAAAGAATAAAATGTAGAGCTGACCACCGACTAGCCTTGTAAGATGTCATCTTGTGTGTGTGTAGAATACTGTACTGTATATGCTGAAGTACTCCTCTCTGTATATAAACGGTCAGTGTGTGTGTGTGTGTGTGTCCCGTATTCATAAATATGTAGATTTGTCTCAGATATGTTTATTATTTTAGTGTCTAATATAAAAGGCCTGGGCACACTTTGCCTAAGCAGCCTCTGCCAAGAGCTTTTTGCCAAACCACAGCACTTCTGCTGCTCGTTCATCAGGGCAGCGGCTCACTTTAGCTTTTAAGCTTTTCTTATTTACAGATAAGCTTCCCCCGTAATGAATTAAGAGCCCACCGGAGTGGGGGGGGGGGGGAATAAACTGATGAGACCGCTGTGCCCCCCTGGAGCTCCATGACGCTGCTGTAAATCCAATCCCACTCTACACCGGCGGGTCTGCAAGTCTACAGCACCCCCTAGAGGAGGACCTCCTGTGGCGGACGGGTGGCACTGAGGCTGGTGTTCAGAAGGTTACCGGTTCGAATCCCCATTACTGCCAAAGGGGGTCCCTACTCTACTGGACCCTTAACCTGCGATTGCCCCAGGGCGGCTGGCAGTACAACGCACTCTGACCCCAAGGGGTTTGTGAAAACTGACAAATTCCTAATTCAAGAATAGTATAGGCAAAAATAAAATGCAAGAATAAGAACAATAAAACAAAAGCATCCAGAGTTAGGACAGAAGCAATTGAGGGGGCCTGACAGGATGTTCGGTTATATAGCGCTCTGATGTGTGGTGATTGTACGAGGAGATCCCTGCAATTCTGCATCAGTTTTGGTCCTCGGGCAACCAACAAAAAAGACACAACAGCGCCAGAGAGGGTCCTGAGGAGAGCAAGCAGGCGAATTCAGCACCGCGGAGAGCGAATGCCAGATTTGAACTTTCACAGTTCAAGCAAACGGAGATCAGGAGGTGACAGGAGTGACGTGTTTGAGGTTAGGAAGGGGCGCCGTACAGAGGGTCCCAGCAGTTACTTTTTTCCCAGTGCGGCAGGTTTCAGGGTACGTTTTGCACACATGTTAGCACTTTTCTCCTTCAGATACAGAACTAGGGGTCCATGGAGTAAGTGACCACGTAGTGCAGCGGCCAGTAGGACTTTAGGGACCCCCATATCCTGACTTGACGTTTTCTTCACATATTGGGCTGGTGGTCTTTGGTTTTTCTAACATCCTCTTCACTTCTCCTATTCAAGCCCCCTCGGGAGCCGCCCACCATCAGATCCACTGCAGACTCTTGGGGTTTCTAACTGACTGTACTTTGGAAATCTCCGTTTGGAATTCGGTAAGCAGGTCCCCCTCCAGATGATGAGGATCCCATAGCATGACTGGAAATTTTAAAGTGGGACCAACCGGACCACCATTGAATGGTCTGCAAATATAAGTCCTGCTTAGAAATGAAGCGTAACGTTGCAGAAATAAAGTAAGCGGAAGAATTCTAAAGCGACATCCTGTACAGAAAAATTGACAATGCGTACCGTTCAGCTGGAAGAAAGCATAGGTGTCATGATGGCATGTCATGGGCATCATAAGCACAAAAATACGTCAAAACGGCCATTAGAGGGGGAAAACCACAAAACCCCAGCCAGTCATGAAAAGGCAAACACAGGATCTTTATAAATAATAACATTATAAGAAAAACACCCTTGTCACATGCATGCAACTAGGGGTCACCTTCAAGCCTCTGATCAGGCAACTGACACCACCCCAGGATAAAATGGGGGGGAGCCATCGGGGTCTGATACTTACAGTACAATGAAGCGGAGGGAAGACCACACCCTGACTGTTCCATGATGCCCCGCCCTTATGGGCCAGGCGCTATATATTCCAACACTTCCACAGCCCACCCCCCCCGAGTAGGGTCCATGTTAAAGGCAGTGAGACATGCAGACACGTCCTTCAGGTGGCTTATTTTTTTTTTTTAATGTCATCATTCTTAACTTGACGGGGAGCACCAACAATTCTTCCTGCGATCGTCCCAAGTTTGTACCAACGACTCTCTGTAACAATCAAAGCTTCAAGGAGCTCAAAAGGAGAAAAAAAGAAATAAAAAAGAAGCTGAACAGCAAACAAGTCCCAAAAAACACAAATTCAAATAAAGGTCAAAAAAACAAAACCAAACATGGGGTCCAAAGTTCAGCAAATCCAAAACACGCAAACGATAATCACAATCTTGCACACTCACCAACACCTTCCAAATGAACCGCAGGGGACTGCTTGCTTGGTCAGGCTCTATAGGGTTGATGGAGATGGATGGGTGGCCCCGCCCCTCAGGGGAAGCACCCACAAAATACAAGGAACATTAGAAGGCCAAGCCTAGAGATGTAAAAATTGAGCAAAACTGGTAAGAAATGCAGAATAATGCAAATAATGAACACAAGTAAGGCTATTAGCATAAACTAAAGGGTCAGAAATATCCAAAAAAGAGGAATTTGAGCCCCAGCCAGTGGAGGAGCCCAAAGATCTTGAAACAAAGAGTGGGGACCTTCAGTTTGAGTGACAACGGAAGTAACGAAAAAGTCGGAATGTTTATGGGCTGAACTGGCACAGCGAAATTAAATTGGTGTGAGAGATAGGGGGCGCCAAACCCTGGAAACAGCTGACCCCCAGGCAGTCACGAGTCCAAACCAGAGGCGCTTATCATACAAATACGTCACACAAGCCCCTCGTGTCACCTCTTCACCATGCGCGGGGCTTTTCTTCTTAACCCCTTGTGGCAGGCTTGTGAGTCTATTGCAGTTGGGTGGGTATGTGATGAGACCCTCTTCTAACCCCCTCTTGATGTCTTGTTTACAGATCAGGAAGCGGAGACCCACCCCGGCCACCCTGGTGATCATCGACGACCAGGCGCCTCCAGGTTAGTGTACGGGTGTGGCGTCGCAGGGGGCTCACTTCTGATTTTTTTTCTTACTCGGCATGCTATCTGCTGTCTTTGTCAGCCCTCCCACCCAATACACAACCCTTGTTTGGCTTGCCATTGCTTTTCAGAAGTCGGTGGTCTCATGTAAAGCTCAAGTGTGGTCTGAATGAGCAGCAGAGGGCGGGTACGAGGTGGCTGATGAGCACCGAATGATCTTCACCAGACGTAGTCCTTGGAGTTCAACTCTTGTCACGTCAGACCCCCTCGTGATCTCAGAGTCCCGTGAATGTTTTCTTTTTTGTTATTCAAGAGTAGCTCTTCCTTCTAAGCTGGCATCGGTAGTTTAGCACATTGTTAAAATGTTAACAGCAGACTCGATGCGGCCATCGTATTTTCATTTGCTTGTGATATGCGTAGCCTCCTTACCCCTGGGAAAAACGAGCTAACAGCGGAAAGTGTTACGATGCGTAACAGAAACCCACAAATACCGAAGTGCCAGCATGACCAGTGTAGTCCCGGCACGTCTGGTGTCCACCGCTGTACCCGCTGCCCCTGACGCACTCACGTGGTGGTGTGTTCGTACGGTGCCATACGCAGCAGTTTTCCTTTTAAAGTCAAATGTTGAGCTATTTAGGTGAGGTATAGAAACTGCCCATCGTTATACGACATGGACCACCGGAGCACGTACAGCCACCCTGACCCGTCACAGACAGCCAGTTTTATTCACTGCTGGGGAGCGTTCTTCTCTGCTCCACACAGCACACTTCGTCTCCTCTTCTTCTCTTTGTCCTTCCCCTCCACCCCTCCGGCCCACCTCCTCCCGACTCTGGCTCATCGGTATGGAGTGAGGCGGCTCCTGGGGGTGATCCAGGTGGCTCCTCGGCATTACCCCGGAATCACGCCCAGGTGTGCTGGAGGTCCAATGTAGGGCTCTGCAGCTCCCCCTGGCAGTCCCCATAGGCGGTGCCAAACTCCAACTCCCAGCATGCCCTGCGGGAATCCGTACTGCCACAGCCGCCCTCTAGTGTCCCAGCTCTCTGAAGTCCCTCCATTCTGTTGGCATCCTGGCCAGGCCACCTGTCACAACTTTCACCTCGACCAAACAAAGGGTCCGCTAGCGATGGTGCAGATGATGCAGCGATGGCGCCACTTTGACTGTACTTGCCATCCCACTTGGTCCCCCTGCCACTGTCAACTATCGAGTTCTAGAAGGACGCAGGGCTTTCTCCACACAGCAAGTAGAACTTGATACCAAATCGAGTCCACTGGGGTGGGGTCTACTTTATCCACGACAGCCTCCCATTGTAACCCTTGTGATTTTCACCAGTACTTGTGTCACATACAGGAACAGGAACTGAGTCTTCTACTTATCTTCGATGGTCACCTGGCACACGGCCCACAGTTTGTAAAGTCTGGTGCTGGGTGGTTGGCTTCATCGTAGCCTTTGTTATTTAGTCTTCTTCTCGAGTCCTTAAACCAAAACTAAAACCTGTAGGTGGAGTGGTGACTCTGAGTCTGGGGATCTGCACTGGCAATGGGAAGGTTGATGGTTCGAATCCCATAAAATGCCAGAAGTGACTCTGCTCCATGGGGCCGTTAACCTGCCATTGCTCCTTCCTGGTTTGACTGGTTATAGGAGAGTGGGAGCTCCCGCTGCAATAAATAACCCTGCTGTTCCCGTTTCAAGTTGGATTAAAGTACTGAGACTCGGCCTCGTGTTTTGGGGTGCGTGACAGGAACTCTCGCGTCACATGGTGTCTGATATGGTAGTCCAAACCTAAAAATTCTTCCCTTTAAATTTCAGAGGGACTAATGTAGTCTCGTACGTTTTAATGTCCCCATGGATACAGTAGATGTTCACTTTGTCTGTGGGTTTATAAAGGGCCTGCCGGAGCAAATAACGACGAACTACGCAGAGGTCGCCACCAGAGTCCAACAGCACCAAGAATTCCCGTCCGGCCAACATATTAGAGACCTTAAAATTGTCCTCTTTTAACATCTTGAGGGAAACTTGCGAGCCGCATACTTGGGCCAGACCGAGAGCCATTTTGTTTGCAACGTATAACGGTACCAAATAGTAGAACTGGTATCGAGGTGGTCACCAATAAATCGAGTGCATTTGATGAGCAGCACTAGGCTGCTATGTACCCTCTTTTATTCCAATGGAAGCAATAAGGGTGGACTTCCTTTGTCACACATTGCTTCTCCATTTTGGCTTCATTTTAATTAAATACTAGGAGGACCCCTAGTATCGCCAACCCCCAGGTTTGGTTTACCGGATATACAGTAGAGATTGTTATTTTCAGGGGAATTGTTACATATGCATTATTTTCACTTTAAAGCTTCACTTAAAATAATACAGTGGTACCTTGGTGTTCGTCCTGTTTGGACACAAAAAAATTTAGCTTGGTATACGACCATTGTTTGGAATACGACTCGTGTGCTAGAACACCGCGCGCTACCCTTGTTTACCCCTCTCGAGACAAAGCCACGACTGCCCACGAGCGTCAGTAGGCCAGTTGCTAGCATTCAGTGAACATCCCGCACTATAACGCTGTGAATTTTCATGTGATTTTGTGTTTTTTAGTGTAAGTTTGAATTGATTGTTGAAAAGTATGAAGTTGGCATGCGTATCTGGGACTTGGCTGCTGCATACCGTATGCCGAGAACGATGGTATCTACGATTGTAAAAAAACAAAGACGTTATTAAAAAGTAAAGTGAGGTTAAATTGTCATTTATTTCATCTAATTGCTTTTGTATTTCTGTATTTTAGTATTAAGCAGTGTTTAAATTATTTTATACAACCCCATCAATTTATAATATGCCAATAACAATAGGATTTTTTTCATAGGAACAGATTAATCATTTTCCCTTTATTTCTTATGGGAAAAATTTGTTTGGTATATGTCAAAGGATCTGGAACGGACGTATACCGAGGTACCACTGTATTTGGAATTAACTTTGTGTTAATATCGTATTGAATTTTGATTCTGTGTTTGGAGTTACATCGTGACAACGCAATGTATAACTGCCCGTGAGTGAATTCCGTTTCTTTCTCTCTAATAAATAAATCGACTTTCTCGAATGTTTGTCCCTGTGATTTGCTAATTGTCATAGCAAAAGCTATTCTAACGGTAAACTGTAAATGTTTTAATACAAATGGCATATCAAGATCTCCTTTGGTGTCTGATGTCATTAGTGAAGATGGACTACATTACCTTTCTTGTGACCTGTTAAAATTTTACTTTTCAGACTTGTTCGACCAATTTTGAATACAACTAATCTTGTCCTATTGCATAGCCCATCATTCAGACATAAATTACGTTATAACTTTACGATACATCCTTCTGTGAACAGTAATTCGGCTGGTGGAAGACCAGACGGTGTTAACGGTTGTAGTTGATATTGTAAGTTGATGTTTTTATCTTCCGCACCATCACCACCAACTGTTTCAGTGTAGTCTATTGATACGCATTTAACTAATTTGATGTGTAACTGACCGACAATTTTCACGTTAATTCGTTTGACTTTGTTTCTCTGTGCCATATTTAGATGAACAGGTGATTCTAAACTGGATCTTCATAAACGTGTGTGTGTGTTTGTGTGTGTGTATGTTCATCAGTAAGCCCTTTAATGGATTGCAGTCTGTCCAGGTTAAGGGCCGGAATGCACCTGAGGACGGTGGTCTTGTTTGAAAATGGTTGTAAGTAGGGTGTGACTTGAAAGAATCTCATGGAAAAAGTCTTCGTCTCGCGGGACTTCCTTCCAAAAAAGTCTCTTCCAAAAGTCGCGTCTTGAGAGATTTTTTTTATTATAATAAAGAGAAATAATGACACAGTCATGTGACATTGCTCATCTGAGGTTGTACTTACATCATTTTTACTCCTGCTGTGCACCAGCTGATGTTTTATTATGCCCTGATATGTAAATTCTTAGAATTAAGAGGGTGTACTTTCTTTTTCAGCACAATTCTGTACTCTCCCATACTTTAAAATCCCTGCCGCTTCTACCATTACAGGCAGCACACCCACGGGCCCCTCTGACTGAACTATTAATGAAGGTTTTGACTCCAACAGTGGGCGCCAAGCAGGCAGTTGGCATTCAGCAGGACAAAGATCCTCTTTCTTACGGCCCACATTGGGAACAGAAGCTTCTTTTGGTATTTGCTAAGAATTGAGCACATTGCAGAATGAGCTGAATGACCATTTTATTGGTTCTTTGTAAGTCATTTGAAATCCTAAAGAAAGTCTTTGTTGAGTTTTTGGTACATTGCAGAGTAGAAATGGGCCTAACGGGGACTGTGATTGCAATGATAACCGCTATAGAGAAAGACAGGAGTGAGGATGGAGGGTCTCCAGATGGAAGGTGCACTTGGCACCCATCAGTAGGGTCAGTTTATCCTGATATTGTGTACAGACCCTTAAAGAGTAAGTGCCACCTTGGGCCCTGATGCCAGTCCAGGACACTGGTGTGATGACGAGAAGTCTGTCTGAAATCCTGCATGCTGTTTGGTGGCAGTTGGGAGACTTTTTATTGGGATACATGTCCTACTGCTCCTCATTATGGTGGTCAAGGCCTCTGGCAGGCTGCGTGGCCCTTTACTAGAAGGCAGAGGTCCAAGAATGCAGGGAGCACTTGCAAGTTCTGTCAGGACAGCCCCATGAGGTCCCTAGCCCTTTGTTGACCATCGAAGGATTCCCATACGTGAGTTGGAAGGAGAATGGATGAGAGTACAGCTGGCGGGTAAAGCAGAGGGACAAGTGACTAGAAGGGGGTGCATAACGGGACAGCATAGTAGACGAGTGAGCCAGCTGTACCCACCCTGGTACACAGAAAGTGGGCTTTCTTCATTTAGGTCTCACACTCAGTAAGGTTTTGTATACAGTCCTAATTACTCTTTCATCCTTATCCCTTAAACTTTGTACCCTTCTGTTTACACCACGAGATCCACAGGCCAATGCAAGGCAATTTGATGGAAGAAACTCCGTGTTTGGTGGCCTTTTAGCTTGCTGTCCCACCTAAAAGGGGGTGCGATCACTCAGGCAGTGTGGATGACTAATTGAGACCGAGAGGTGAAGTTCTGCTTTCTATAGCGGACCACTGACCGAAGAAGAAGCCTGTGCCTAACCTTCATAAAGGCCTGCCCAGTCTAAACCATTATCCAATATGCACTTGCAATTGTATATACAATGGATATTTAGCCTTTAAATAATTTGGCCTATATATATATATATATATATATATATATATATATATATAGACACACACACACCTCGGTTCACAACCATAATTCGTTCCAAAACTCTGGTCATAAACCGATTTGGTCGTGAACCGAAGTAATTTCCCCCATAGGATTGTATGTAAATACAATTAATCCGTTCAGGACCGTACGAACTGTATGTAAATATATTTTTTTTAAAGATTTCTAAGCACAAATATAGTTAATCATACCATAGAATGCACAGCGTAATCTATACTAATAAACGGCAAAGCCCTCACTCACTCACTCACTCACTGACTGACTCATCACTAATTCTCCAACTTCCCGTGTAGGTAGAAGGCTGAAATTTGGCAGGCTCATTCCTTACAGCTTACTTACAAAAGTTAAGCAGGTTTCATTTCGAAATTCTACCCGTGGGGGCGGAGATTCGTCTGACATCATCACGCCTCCTACGTAATCACGCAGTACGTAGAAAACCAGGAAGAGGCCCAAAAAGCGCTTTAGAAAACATGCATTATATAATTGAGAAGGCAGCGAAACAATAAGAAGCGAGCGAGTGAAATATACAACCATATTCATGAGTTCTGCTACTTCGGAAACAAAGCACAGTGTAAACCTACACTTTAAATTAAGTTCATAGACAGGCTGCCGCTGGCGTTTGTAATTTAGTGCCAGCCCATATAAGGCCGTCCGTCAGCAGCAATCCAATAGCAAACTCCCACTAAATATTCACGGGTGAAGGACTGTGCTTATGCAGAGGAAGATGAGATGGTCAGGGTGGTGTTTGGCACAAACTCAGCGAAACTGCGAGAGAAAGTTTTAAGTACCGGGACTTC